>JALIZH010021263.1:0-43107 GCA_030522465.1 Rhipicephalus appendiculatus | reverse complement strand
GAGAATAAGAAACACGCGTGGCAATACCGAAGATCCTCCACCGCAGACGACGACGCGCCCCACGATGTCTTAAGAAGAGGTCGCAAGCAGAACGGAGCCCCGGGCGACGCAACTTCGACACATGAAGAAGACGGGACGACACCATGCAAAGCAGGGGAGCAAGCAGAAGCAGCTGAGGTCCCACGCCACGGCCCAACCACTACGCAAGACGACGAATAGGTGAGCTCGACGTTCTCATCAACGGCCACAACGTCAACGCTCTCGTCATCAGTGGGCCGTTCACAGCCAAGATGAAGAAAGTAAGGACCACTTGAAATGGACCCGAAATCGGGACTTCTGAGACCACCTGACAACGCTGCTTGCAGTTTATCAGGTGGTCTTATCCTGCGAGCTTTTAATCCTACAAGAGCGCTAAAGGGAGGTGTTACTTGGAATGGACTTGCTAGGTCACCGTGGCGCCATCTTCAACCACAGGTCTCAGTGTATCACACCAACCCCAGAAAAAGCACTGCAACCCCACACGATGTCGGAAAACCACGCATTGTGTGTTAGAGATAAGCAGGTCACCATTCCGCCTCATTCCAGTTATTTCCGTCGGTACCGAAAAAGCCGGATGGCGATCAGCACCCTCCTCTAAACCGTCACATTTGCGTGGCAAGAGGCATAGCCTAGCTGTGTGACGGTAAAGCAAAAGCAGTGCTGACAAATTTCAGCCCCGAATATAGGCACCTCAACGTTGGTACGACGGTCGCCTACATCGACGAATTCGTGACGCGAGCAATGCTTTCGCCATCTTCGATGCCGCCGAAGCTGCTTCGACGAATCAAAGGTCGCCAACAAGATTTCGACGCCACCCCGAGCCTTCCGAAGTACAAGCATGACCAGCTCAAAGCCCTGCTCCTGCAACTCAAGGACTCCTTCTCATTGTCATGAAAAATTTGACAGACCCCAGTCGCGAAACATCATATCATAACAGAAGAAAGTGCTCGACCAATAGGACAGAGCCCGTACCGAGTTTCCTACCCTGCAGGAAACAAAGCACTAGTCTGCGTCTTCTCAAAGGCATTCAGATTTCATCTCCACTATTGGCCAATACGCAAGATCAGTTAAGAGGTGTTGAAATAACAGTGCATCACACTGACCTCCACCCTACTGTTTTGAGAAAAAAAGGTATGGTGCAGAATGGACGAGGACGAAGTGAAGACATCAACCGACAATCTCGAGTGCCAACTTCCTACATTTTATTAACAGAAACCATGCTCATTTATACATGCTGCTGAGGAAGGTAATCCCATGCCAGATGTAACGTGGATGAAACTAACAAATCATGAGCCATTGATGTAACAGTGTCAAAAGACATGCACCGGAAACTGCATTCGCCTGAGCTGCAAAACCATGCCAGCACACAAGAACACCTGTCCATTACAGGATCAATCCATGTGAAAGGCAAATGAGGCCGCGCACAACCTAAACTTAACACGTCTACAAGCTATCTTTCAAGAACATCACCTTTTTGTCACTTAAACTTAATGATGCCGTGCTAACACTGTCCTTTTTAGTAGGAACCTACATCTTTTATAGGAGCCTGTGCTTTTTATTAGGAACAAGTCATTTGTCTCTCTCTAAAAGTTGTTCCTCTCTCTATCCTATGGTACGCTCCACCCTTTCTCTCCTCTAGGAATCTCTGCTCTACGGAGCGGCGCTCGCGTCCCGTTGACTCCATTCCTTGATCTTGCTTGCATGTGCTTCCGGGGGCTTTGTCCGCGTCCCACACCCCCGCAGCGCGTGCGCGTCCCCTCCCCTTCTCTCTCCTATCCTATGGTCCCCCCGTTCTCTCCTCTTGGAATCATCTACTGTACGGAACGGCACGCAGGGTGCATACTCAGCTGCATACTCCGCTGGGAGCGCCATGGTAGTACAGCGGTATGAAAATGACGAAGCCCGCACGCCTCATTCTCTCTCCTGTGCAGCGCCGTGATGAGCGCCCGGGCCGCTGCCACGAAACCCACTCAAGCCAGCCATCCCCACTGCTTCGCATCCATACATGGTTCTCTTTAGCGGGAGATGGGGAAGATTTTTTTATGCAACTTAATAATTAGACTAGCAGACTGAAAGACACCCAGTTTCCGCCCTCCAGGTGTGTCAAAAAGCCTCTTGCAGAAGCAGAAACGTGGTAATAAAGTGCAGGAGCTAAAGCAATAAATGAGCACGCGCGTAACACCTTATTTTCACTGCCTCTCGCACAATATAAAGACAGTCGCAGCCAGATGCAGTGTGCGCATTTTGTTCTCCACTCCAAGCAAACTGACTGCGATTCTCCCTTTGGTGGCGAGTAAGCAGCCAGCTGCATGCTCCAAGAAGACACTGCGTGATACACCAAATATGTTACAATGTGGTCCGGAATATTCACACAAACGGGCGAGTGTTCTAACGATCCTGCCAGAGCACCGCTTGGATGTCAGCAGCAACATGGGAATGCACTCGGCAGGCCATTGCAAGTGCCGTGGTTGTGCGTCATGCTTAAGCAGAACCACATTTATTATGAAGGCAAGCCGCTGCACTGAAAGGAAGACAATTTGTCAATCCTAATAAAAAGGGTTGGCAGTCAGTGTGTTAGTAAGCCAAAACTAGACTGAAGTGACAAAGAAATGATGCTCTTGAAAGATTGCTTGTAGACATGTCAAGTTTAGGCTGAGCACAGCCTCTTTTGCCTTTCACTCAAATTAATTACGTAATGGACACATGTTATAGCGTGCTGGCATGATTTCGCAGCTCAGGTCAATACAGTTTCTGATGCATGTTTGATGACTGGTTCATGATGATTTCTTAATTCATGCTTGTGGCTATATTTGTACAAAGATTAACTTGTTTGGCAGCATGTATGAGTCAGTGTGGTTTCTTTCAATAAACATCTGGAAGGTGGCACCTGGGTTTTTCAGTTCGTGTCTTCACTTCGCGCCTTTCCTTTTTGTGTCATACCTGTATTTCTCATGTAATGCAACAATTAGCTCAGCGAGATGCCCTGTTGTACCATTTTAAAATATGCTGTACACTATGGTGCGATACAACTTCAAGCTTCTTGTGCAGTGCTTTGTGAACAAGCTTCAATTTACCATTTCTTGTTTTAGAAATTATCCTCTTATTTTGCCACACCCCAGAACTTCTGGAGGTCAATTAGTGGGTACAGTCAGTAATGAAACAATCTGAAATATTCTTTCTGTGAAATGATGCCTATTAATGCCTGGTTTTTAAAACCCTGCTGTTCTCCACGCTACGCAATTGTGACTCACCGAATACTTCTGTATTTAACCCTTTTTTTCTTGCAAGACAGCTTTAGTAGTCTCCAGCACTTGGTGGACAAAATAGAATTTTCTTTTCAAACGAAGACATGGTTGCAAGACAAGCCAGGCCAACCTTATCTGAAAAGACTTTAGTTGTGTATTGCTTGAAATGTTTTTATTTAGTTAATAATTATCAAATCTAAAAGATTTGCTCAATAGCATTGCTTTGTTTCTTCAAATGAGGGAACAAACACTCCTTACCCCAAGCCTGATGCGGAAGGACATATTCGCGCTGCACCTTGCAGACAAATTGTTTTTCAAGTTTCATCACTGCTTTTGGCAGTAGCATGCCATCTTGCACCCTGTTATGACTTATGAAGTCATAAGGCTATTCTTTATGTATCTACTACTGAACAATTCTGTAAAAAAATCTTGTTGGTGCTTACAACATATGTGTGATGTGTCATTCTAGCAATTATCATTATAGACTTTGTTGTCTATGAGCACACTGAATGAATGTCGTTTGTCGACGCAATACGCACTGCATTCTGTCACAGCACAGATTCAGAATACAGCATCTCACATTTTTCTCATTACTGCAAAACACTGTAGTCTAACGGTTGCCTCGTAGGGTGTAGATATACAGGGCGGGGTCTTCTGTTACCATAGGCGTATCCACCGGGAGGGCAAAGGAGCGCCCTACCGGTGGATACCCGCACTTTCGAGAGTGGTCATTGTCGGCTGCATACTGGGAAACTAACAAGTGAGGCACCGTTTTACTTGAACGCAGCAATCACGTAATCATGTATTAAAATTTGTCCTACGATTCTACTGTTACGACTGTCGTCCGTGTCTCATGACTGCAGGCTCTCTGCAGCGCGTTTATGCAATGCTTTCGAGCCTTGTGCTCGAGCATTGCAGAGGAGCTACCGCTCAGAAGGGGCTTTATAACATTCGAGCAATCTGTCATGACTTCATTTTGTTGTGCCTTGCCTGAAGTTGATGTAATCGGCGACGGAAACATGGGCAGGAACGAGTAAACGTTTTATATTAAAACATGTGGAAGCTGTACAAAGAACAAACTCGATAACCCTCATCAGCTTGTGACATTAGCCCACTTCGCAATTAGTAGCGGCTTGGCGCACATGATTTAGTGTGTGCCTCTCTTCCGCCCCCCCTCCCTCAATCTCCCCGTCAGTGACCTTCGGTCCTCCCTTTCCCTAATAAAAAATGTATATATCTATCTATATCCCGATCAAACGCTCTCCCTGTTTCAGGAAACTTAGTTTCTTTGAAAACGAATGGCTCACCGCTGCTCCATATCCAAGCTGCTGTGAGTTGATAAGTGGTGCAGAAGTGTCGAGTATTTTAGTTGCACCGAGCCAGGAGAGCTAAAAGAAGTTCCCGCTTTAGTCTCCGATGAACCTTCCTGAGACAAGGCGAACGTCCTTGTCTCTTCTCTCTTCTTGTCTTCGTTTAGTTGACGCCTTTTATTCACTGTTCAAATGAACCAACTAGCCCAACAAAAAGTTTTAATTAAATTAACCTTCCTCACATTGTTTATCATACGGTAGCCTGCAGTGATCACGGCGGTTTTTAACAAGGTGATAGTTAAGGCAGGGGACTCGAGCACATTGAGTAGCCCAGCTTTCTATTTTGCTTCGTAACTTCATTTACCTTACGAGGGAGATGATCAGCGTCCTCAGTTTTCTGAAGTGAGAAGACTGGCCACCTGCAAAGGTTTGTGTCTGTTCCCTAATTATATCTATTTCTCTCTACCTCTCTCTCAGCAAGAATGGGTTAGCAGAGTTTTATATGCGCAAAAACAGCTCAGCATCGTTATACAACAATTCAAAGAATCTATTATACGCCATTGAATCCGTCTCACCAGCTACTATAAGTAGCCGTTGTCAATGTCATTGGACGGCAGCCTTCTTGAATTACGTTCAGATTGAGATACTGTTTAGCTGTTCCAAAGAAAAATTACGTATTGTTCAGCATAATCATGCGTTGTTTACCGATCATTAACAGCTAACAACCTACATGCGACGAAAGGAAACAATGTGGGGAAGTCTTACGTTATACTCGCTTACATTTTTTTCAAAGAAAAATTTTGCCTTACAGAGTTTACATAAGCGCATTTACTTGGAGGGGCCTCAGGGGAGGAGTAAAGGGCCATTTCCCTTCTTTTCCCTCTACATCCCGCAGAAGATGGGAAAAGTAGGAAGGCAAGGAACAACACCTAGTATATAAATTCGTAGTCGCTCACAATCTTATAAGGGCGTCCCAGTTTATGATTTAGAAAAAGAGGAACGTCGTTACACCTAGAGCATATTGTTCTCGGTGTACTGTAGTAGCCACTACTCATTTTACAGCGAAAGCTGTTATGAGATCACAACAAGGGTCGTTTCTGCGCCGTAGTTTTCCGCCGCCGCCGCCGCCGCCGCCGGTGTCCGTAAGCAATATCACATGAAATAAGAAAAAAAACTAAATAAACGCCTATAACACAATGGCAATCGATCCCGGGTCCTCTGCGTGGCAGCCCAGCACTCTACCACTGAGCTACGCCACTGCTTGAAACTGCGGTGCAAACTGACCCTACGCAGGCTTCATATCGGGTAAGGAATTGCGTTTACGTGTGTTGTAAAGCGTTTTAGAGCAGTAAAGTGACAACCAGGCGTCACACAATGTCAATTGCGTGACGAGTGGGTCGTTCAATGCTCCAACCAATTACAAAAGCCTGAGGCATATTTCCGAAGAATGACGAATAATGGCATAGTAGACGCTTCCCCACTACACAAAAATGATGATGATTTATGGCGTAGTGGTACCATGCAAGTGGGCTTTTAGTATTTGCCCCAAAAGTGTTTAAAAATGCTAAAGGCCACTCTCCCAGCTTTCGCTGTGGCTGTGCTGCGCGTTCTGCGCAGGCCTGGCAGGGTTTTTTTTCGTTAATAAGCAATAGTTAATTAGTTCTAAATATCAGTTAATGATAGCGGCGTAAAATCGAGGGCAAGGAATCTGTGCAAAAGTGCGACGCATCTGGTTCGCGCTGGTCTTACACCCTACCAAACCGCGGAACGCAGCCCCTGGCAACCGACAAACTTAAAAGTGGTTGGTCGCAGTAGGCTGATTTGAGGGCGCTGCTTTATTTTGCGGCTGGGAGCCAAGTCACATGTTATTTTTCATATTTTCATAAAAAATAATTAGTAATGGCTACTACAGTATACTGGGAACAATATGTACTAGGTGTGCTTCTCGTAACGACATTCCTCTTCAAAAGTGATCGATGTTGGGTGGGCTTGTTGGCAGAGCATAACGAAAGGTAAAACAGCGCTTAAAAATGGGGACAAGAAGGGACGACACACGATGCGCTTCGTGTGCCGTCCCTTCTTGTCCCCCGTTTTTTAAGCGCTATTTTACCTTTCGTTATGACATTCCTCTAATTGTAAACTGGGGTGCGTGATAGCTGGGACGCCCTTTATACACTACCAGCTCAATGCGGTTTCCATAAGAATTAATCATATGAACTTCGTTTTCTTCTTCAGAATGCTTTAGATTAGAGGGCTTTTAGTGTAAAAAAATGAACACGGCTTATTCTGAATACTTCTGCGAAGTACATTGTTTTTCGAGCCGCATGTTTTCTGTAATAACAATGATAATATATAGCACGGGTCGAAAACACGCGGCCCGCGCACGTTTCGCTTGCGGCCCACGGCTTCGCAAGAAATAAAATGTTTGTTACTTTCGCACACTGTACTCGCATTATTCACTGGCCTTTCCCGACTGAAACGCTTTCTTCGAGTAAGCTACAAAGTTGGGACTGGCTTCGTCAATATTTTGTTTATATGAGACACATCTTAGTCACCATGTGTGCAAACACAGCCGTTGCACGAAATCTATACTTCGGAATCTGCTTCCAGACTCCAATCGTTCTGCAGATAAGTCTGGATGTGCTTCTCTAATTCTGACGCCCAATATTCATCAGAAATGATCCATTTGTCAAATACGCGGAATCGGCTCTTTTGAATGCCAGTGCGAGGTGACATTTTGTTCCATTTCGCCCAGACTTCAACCTTCTTCACTAAATCGGCCCCTGCGGGACATAATTACGTCAGGGCGGCCCGCTAGCTAAGGTGTGTTTGAGACTCCTGAAATATGGGGTTTTACGTGCCAAGACCACGATATGATTCTGAGGCACGCCGTAGTGGAAGGCTTCGGAAATTTCGACCATCTGGTGTTTCTTAACCAGAAATGACATCGCACAGTAGACGGGCCTCTACTATTTGGCCTCCACCGAAATCCGACCCCCGCGGCCGAGAGTGAACCCGCGACCTTCGCGTCAGCAGCCGAGCACTGTAACAGCTTCATCACCGCGGCGGACATTTGTTGACTGAGAATTTAGGGTTCTAGGGCCATAGCAGTTCCTTCATACTCATCGTATTCACTACCCCTAACTGAGACTATAAAGTTTGCAGATAGATTCCTCAGATAAAGACCAGGTTAAGCATGGCTATACTTTTTTAAAAGTGACGGTAATTTTTCCGTAATGTTATCAAGCACTGATGTGCTGTCGCGGTGCAGGCGGCCCAGCCTACACAATCCGTTTGTGCAGTTCTAAATTCCAAGCATTTCTTTGCGTACTGCAGGCACTTTTAGCGCTTCTATCTACGTATCTATCTATCTGTCTATCTATCTATCTATCTATCTATCTATCTATCTATCTAGCCGCCTACGTCTGGGTGCTCACATAATCACCCCTTATTTTGAGGTAGACCAAAATTAGTATGTAAGTGTAAGATGGTTTGACGAATATGACTCGCTGGTCGTGACATAAATAGTGTGTCAATCCCGTCACGTACGTCGTCAAACTTTTTCGGGCAAACCCTGTGGCACATACCACGGGCAGGTATGTGCCACAGGTATGCGGGTATGTGCCTCTGGTGATTGACAGTTTATACTACCCAGGAACGGCGAGAACAAACATTGCTACTCTTAACGCGAGAGCGTTAAAGCGAACATCAACAGCAGCGTTGACCGGACGAATGCAAATAGTAAATGTCAGGGGCCCAACAGGAATCGAACCCAAGCATTCTGTGTGGCAATCAAGCATCCAACCACAGAGCCACGCCAGGTCTCGGAACTACTTTTCGAATAGACCCTAATATTCGTGAAACGTCAATTGTCGTTGCAGTGCTGGCTATCCAATTTTATAAACATTACATATGTACTCCGATGATACAGCCGTGACGCCGGGTTAACGTCAATTGTAGTAAAGTTCTATACACTGAATTTGATATATGTTGCAGTGTCCAGGGCTACCATCCTCGCGAGCACAAGCGCTACATATCAGTTTACCGCTTCTGGTGTTGCTAATGCCCATGTTGCTGTTGGCATCATTACGTAACTGTAAACAACTTGTTATACATAACATATGCGGCTGTGCAACATATATCTGTGCGTACAACATTTCTACATATATTTAGCGTCATTTCGTAACGTTTCGCTGAATAAAATTTACAACAGCCACCTTCCCTCCACATGCTTCACATACCATCGATTCCCAAGGTACGTGGAATCTGCAGAATTTTTTTCCTGGACATCAGAAAACCGTTTGGAAAAACAAATTACCTCTCTGTTATATGAACAAGTCACGTCAGATTGATTATATATATATATATATATATATATATATATATATATATATATATATATATATACGCTTCTAAAAAGCTGTTTTATTTGTGACGTTTCGATCGGAGACCGATCTTCATGAAGACTGTGATGAAGATCGGTCTCCGATCAAGCGTCACAAATGAAACAGTTTTTTAGCAGGGTACATATATTTTTCCTATTTGTTCTACGGCAACCGAAGCCAGACTATTCGTAGTTTACGTATATATATTGTCAAGAATCAGACAGATACAGCACCCTTGCTGCAGGCCGGCTGTTCTATTCTGCCTTTCGTCTTTCTCCTCTTTTCTGTAGCTGAGCATGCGCCCGTGCCCGAGCGCCGCTATATCTTCTGTACACTCGGCTACGCTGCGAAATGGCATGGGGGAGCTCCATAAATGTACTCGGGCGGACGACATTGGCTGTGCCGCAGTGGCCGTCGCAGGCCCGCAGGCCCTGGACCCAGAACTGCCATCGTAAGTGAAAACGTCTCTGGCGGGCGGTACTGGCTGTGCCTGGGATGGTGGATGCCACGACCTGCCTTGCTGGACTGCCGAACACTCTGGTGGCCGACTTTGGCTTTGTCGTTGCGGCCGCAGCACGCTTATCAGACCGTTCTGTTGCCGCATTTTGGAGCGCCGGTCTTCATGCACGTCTGTGTGCTGGACAGGGAAATAATTGCAGAGCGAGGAATGCGTAGAAGGCCGGACAAGCTGCAGGGCGTGATCCTGACTCGACGTAGTAGCATCTGCGTTGCTGCCCCCGCAATCTTTGTCAAACTGGTCGCCGTCCGACCGGTTCCGACCAGGTTCCGACCGGAAGCGAGAACCACTTCGTGTTGCTCCATGCGGTGCTCAGGTGGTATAACGGTTGTCAAAATAGAGCACTTGCCGTCGTCAGCATACTTGCACGCGGGGCTGCCGGAATGGTCGATGCGGGCTCCATTGACCTGGGGCGCCAGGTTGACGGAATATCCGATGCTGGCTCCATCTGCTAGTGGCGCATCGCTAGCTTCGGCCATGCCGCGGCCGGCATATTCCGATGAAGCAGCCACGTCTTCCGTAAATGTTTCGTCGGCAGCCACGGATTTATTGAGCGGAGCACTCGCACACTCGGCCAATGACTGCCTCGAAGTAATCGGATGTACCTCCGGCTGGTCACTGAGGATGCTTTCGCTGCTGCTCATCTGTGACTGCAGTCTTCCAACTGGGGAACTCGGGGCCGAGGAAATTCCCTGTGTCAAGCTGCGGAGCTTTACTCGGCCGCCATCTATGATGAGCTGAACCTCACCAGACAAGAGGTAGTAGGCTCCCAAAATCATGTCAGCGTGCAAGTCCTCGATGACAGGAACGGCGGCAAGGTAGTAGCTGCCGGCTTCGGTCTGTAAGTGCAAGTCCAGTGCACCGACTGGCAAGGCGCTTGCACCGAGGTCGCACAGGGGTGCCTCAGACCAAGGCTGGAGAGCGGCTGGGGCATGGCGTCGGTGCAGCACAGTACGTGTAGCTCCGGTTTGCAAAACAGCCGTAAGCTCACCAATTACAACGACGTAGACCTGTATCGTAGGAAGCGGTCGCGCTCGGTATTGGGTGGCTCGCTGTAGTGTATGTGGTGGTGCCACGCCGCCGATTTGGCCACCGAAACTAGGCGGCAGGTCATCCCTCGGGACTGGTTGCTTGAACAAGCAGAGTCTGGCGTTTGTGCGAGAGCAGGATGCCAAACAGCCTCACGGTGAGCTGCTGTGTTGAGCTGCAGCCTCGAGGTGGTGCCCTTCTTGAGTTCCATCCTCGGCATGCGTCTGGCTGTACTCGCAGTTTTCGTGGCAAATCCGGCCGAAAACAGTGATGAGCCGTGCACTCCATTGAAGCCAGGACGATAGCTTGACGCCTTCGTATTTATGCCGTGCCTCGGCAGCACCACGAAGCCGGTCTATAGCGACCAGCCATTTTTGGTTGTCGTGCCAGGCATGGCGAGAACCGAAACAATTGATGACCTCAATTCAGAAGGCAGCGTTGTCTTGGAAGCCTCGGAATTCCAGCACTGCCCAAACAGCCGATGATGACGCGGCAGGCGAGAACACGGAGTCGAACGGCGTGAAGACGTCGAGCTGCTTCGACAGTTGTGTGAGGGCATGCATGAACTCTACGAGACCATCGGATGAGGCGCCCGTAGAAGTAGGGGTGGCATTTGCTGATGATACAGCAGCCCCGGTGCCCACTGCTGCGGAATCCATGAACAAGGACGCGTGGACGGCGTCCGTTGGGGGTTCAGATGATGTGAATTTCATCTTCACGGGACCCTTCCCATTGGGAAGTCGAGCCGTCGAGGAGGCCGGGACGCCGTCCCCGTACGGCGTTCGCAGCGCCGCGAGGTTAAGAAGTGACGAAGAGGCATACACGCCGTCCTCGAACTGTGCCTGGTGCGGTGGTTCGTAGACGGGTTCCATGGCCGAGGAAGCGTGGACAGCTTTCCTTGAATGGCTGGTCCCCGAAACGGTGAAGACGCACAAGCACAGGTATTTTCGGCCTTAAGGCTTGGTTTTCGACGACGGCGCCATTGTAAAGAATCAGACAGATACAGCACCCTTGCTGCAGGCCGGCTGTTTTATTCTGCCCTTCGTCTTTCTCCTCTTTTCTCTAGCCGAGCATGCTCCCGTGCCCGAGCGCCGCTATATCTTCTTTACAATATATATATATATATAATGCACTTGGAGGTAGCACACACCGAAAACGGAAATGCTTTTACTAACGTTTCGGCCGTGGCACAGCCTTCGTCAAAGTAAGTAGGTCTGTTACAATGCAGCCGCTTTTAGGGGCACACGTGTCCAACTATTAGTAGAGCAGATAGGTACAAGAATATACTAGTTTGTATGTTCCTTGCGTATCAGCACGTGGTCCACAGTCTGGTCAGCAGGACATGGGCAAATAGCACTGAAGTAAAGAAATCACAGAAAAAAAGCCAAAAAAGAAAGAAAGAAAACCCAGCACGCACAAATGTATTCCTAATTGAAAAGCCGTGTTACTTTACTGCGAGTTGCTTGATGTACGAGCGCGTAACGTGAACAGGGACTAAAAAAGACAAGGACAAGCGCGTACTACCAACGTTTATTCAGAAAGATTAGACGTATATATTTTAACAGAAAAAAAAGTTCCGTAAGCACATACGATAACATAAAACAAAAAACACACAAAACGCAGATAAAAGGCTGAAATAGCTGCCACACCTTGCCAAAGCCCACTTTCACTTGCAGAAATTGCTTTAGCGCCTACGGCATGCACCACTGTCTAAAAACGGAAGCTCCTTATCGGACAAAGCAAATGATGGTTGGATCACACTAGTCGAGCGCTCTCGCGCCATGCTTGCAGCCTCAATGATTATTCAGGTACAGTCATCTCTGTGCTTATCAACCACTATTGTGCTGCCAAACTGAATCTCGCAGCCACATATGTTGACATGCTGGTCTAGAAGACCATCGTGGGCGTTTCTAACGTTCCCCATATACTCAAGGAACCTGTCATTAAGACATCTTCCGGTTTTTCCGGAACGTAACAAGTGCCGCATGAAAGCGGGATCTTGTAGACAACCTTGCTGACACAATTTGAAAGCGCCGCTTTCATGTGGCGCTTGTTACATTGGACAACTTTTTCAATCAAGAAACTCGCTAGCAGACGTTGCCTGCGTCGGCGTTGAACGGTTGTGCAGCGCGAGTAGTCGGTGTTTTCAATCAAGAAACTCGCTAGCAGACGTCGGCGTTGCGAGGAGAGAGAGGGGGGAGCGTAGGAGAGGAGAGAGGGGAGGGGACGCGCATGCGCATTTGGGGTGTAAACACCGCGGGAGCGATGCCTAGAGGAGAGAGAGGGGGGAGGGGACGCGCATGCGCAGTGGGGGGTGTGGTTGCCGCAGGGAGGGATGCCTAGAGGAGATAGATGGGGGAGGGTACGCGCATGCGCAGTGAGGATGTGGACGCCGCGGGCAGGGATGCCTATAGGAGAGAGGGGGGGGAAGCATAGGAGAGGAGAGAGAGAGGGGCAGGGACTCGCATGCGCGAAGGGGTGTGTAAACGCCGCTGGAGGGATGCCTAGAGGAGATAGGGGGGAGCGTAGCAGAGAGAGGGGGGGGTACGCGCATGCGCAATGAGTGTGTAGACGCCACGGGCGAGAGGGATACCTAGAGGATAGGAGGTGCGTGGGTAGGGTTTGCGCATGCACAGTAAGGGTGGTCAGGGCGCACACCACCACCACCGGACCGACGGCCGGACGCCGGACGGACGTGAGCATGAGACATTAAAGGCTTTCGCCTTAAAATCAGTACTTTTGCAGTTAGCGGTAGAGCCCATTGAGCTCTCGTTTTCAATACTGCATTTTTTACACTCTACATGCTGTATTGCATTATCCCGTAAAATGGATCTGCAGAGTATTGCTAAAGTATTAGTAAAATTTAAAACGATTTTTATTACTGAGAATGTAGACTGGAAGATGAAGAACATGCCCAATCAACGATAACTTAGAGTAGTTTTTTCTTAAACCTCGTGGGCTATATCCACCCTAGAGAACGCCTGCAGTGCCAGAACGTTCCCACGGAAAGTTTGGCTCATTCATATTTGCGTTAAGGCTGAAACTAAACATCATATGGGCTACAAATGTAAATGTTCAGAAAAATGTCTTTGAAATGTGCGCTGCAACCAAATTACCTGATGTGAACAGATTGAAAATGTGCTCTACTGATTAAACACATTGTGGGCTGAGCCGATAACCACACTTGAATGGGACAAAGTAAAAAGGACAGCTGTGTACTTAAGATTATGGTGCGCCCAGGCGGTCGAAACTTTCCGGAGCCCACCACTACGGCGTCTCTGAAAATCATAGTGTGGTGCTGGGGAGTAAACCCCAACAATTACTATTTGAGCTAAAAAGCCGTTTCTCTGCCCTCTCTTTCTCGGTGCGAGCATTCGGCGACGCCAGTAGCGTTTCACAACCTCGCATCAGTCACAAATGTCTAGCGCTCTTAGGCGTGAAGCTCCTTAGGGTGCGGGTCTGTCCCTCCTCCGTAGTATGTAGTAGTAAGTAGCCACGTATAGAGGAATGTACCCACTACACGCGATAAAGATGACGATGACGCCTGATGGATGGATGGATGGATGGATGAACTTTAATGGGTCCTTCGGAACGCGCTTTAGCACGTTGCGGGCCGCTCCCACGTCGGAACAGATGCCTGATGACCATGAAGAATAAGCGCGTTCCACTGTAGTGGAATGTACCCAGTACACGTAATAACGATGACGATGACACTAATGACCATGAAGTATAAGCGCGTTCCAGACCACACATTCTCTTTCTGCCATGGATGAAAACGATCGTGAACGCGCTCTCGCCCTCGAAAGGCAAAACGGCAACGCCGACAACAAACTTCCCCTGAGCTTAACGTCATCACACCACACCCCCGCGTTTGTGTGTCAGGTCTTTGTATGATGATCGAGTGGGCAAAATTTACGGGGATTGACGGTTTACCAGATTACCTCCGGAGCTTCGCCCACTCATCATCATTCACTTCGTGGATATGGCATGACTTTTTCCATGGCGGTAATGACGTCACGTCCGAGAGCGTCGGATGTGATGTTTGTTTAGGTGCTGAGGCTCCGGCCGCTGCTGTCCCACCGGTCGTCCTCTCAGTTTCCTCTCGTGACATGGTAGCGGCCTGAGTACAACCTAGTCGTGGCGCGGTGGTTGGGTGTGTACTGATGCGTTCGATTTCTGTGCTCGCTGTTGTGTGTTTTATGTTGCAGTCATTGACTCAGGTGGAACTTCTTGAATCAACATGATGCGCTGTACGCGGCAAACCACGTGAGCAGCAGTCGGCAGCTTCCCAAGTGTGATTCCTTTGATGGTGAAGCAAGTAGCTGAAATTTCCGTTGAATCGGAAATTTCAGCTACTTGTTTTTGCCTTGAATACACAATATAGCGGAGCACATCAAGCAGACAGAAAATTGCACACACGACGAACCTAAAGTCCGTGCTGTGTGCATCTTTCTGTGTCGTTGTTTTGTTCCGCTCCAAGATGTCTTCAAGTAATAGACGCCTTGGAACACACCATCTTCAAATGCTTCAGCACATCATCGACGAACAGCGCTGAAATATTTCCTTAGTCAAACGCACTGTGGTATGGAGAATTGACATTACTGTTCGTGCACATCGGCAACTCACCACATTGCCTCTAGATCAACGGGTGCGGGCGAACGTGTGGTTCAGCCAACGCCAACTCGCAACATCACCTGAAGACCAGCGGACGTCGCAATATGTACACTACCGGCATGTTTTCATGAGAAATATAGGTCGCTATGAGTGCTATTCTGGCATGGTATGCATCATTGTTCACTGTATGCGTTATTGCCAAGTAATATTGAATACCGCTTTGCTGATTGCTTTTGCAGTTGTGTTTAACATGCTCCTGCATGATCTTTCTGAAGAGCTTGATCGCTAGTGTTAAAAACTGTTTGTTAATGGCAGACGTATGTACTACCCGCAGTAAAACTGAAATCATAATGTTATCAAGCTTACCCACTCCCCCGGGTATCATGTTGAACTCGCTTGTAGACGAAGCTTATCAAGCACCAAAGATAGCGAAACTGTGCATGGGGGTGTAGCTCTTTACGTAAGAAACGACGGGATATACAGAGTTAGAACAGATATAGCTTTCACAACTGCATGGTGCGAAATGCTTGTTATCAAAGTAGTTCCGGATAAAACAGCCGAAGGCCTTGTACCGCATACAAATAAACACGCATTAGTAGGTGTGGTTTACAGGTCTCCGCAAAACAATGAAAACGAGTTTCTTGCAGAATCAGATCAGTGGTTTAATAAGAACATAAAGCACACCCAAATCATTTCATTGGGTGATATCAACATTGACGTTAATGGAACCGACATTTATGACTACACAGACTTGCTAACGAGTTACGGGTTACAACAGTTAATCAAATCACCAACACGCATTACTAACTCAAGACAGAGCACATTAGATCACATAATCACAAACATATCTGACATGACGTTGTCTAGTGGAACACTGGCATCTGACATTAGTGACCATCTGCCTGTATTCGCAACCGTGCCATCAAGTAACCAGTCGCGTATTCCACAGAAGCGAATATCATACAATCATGACAACATTTTTAATTCCGTAATGAAGGAAATTGGCACTCTGGGTATTCAGCAGATACCACTGACAAAAAATATGAACAGTTCATGAAGGTATTTATTAGCTATAAAAAACTAGGTGAACGTGTTTCTGTGGTATCGAAAAGAAACATAAAGCGAAAACCGTGGCTAACATCTGGCATTTTAAAGTAAAAAAATCACTAGGATAACATGTATAGGAAATAAAAGCGGAAACCACACAATATCACCTTAGAAAACAGGTACAATACATAAAAGAAAACAAACTTTAGAGTGTAATCATGATTTCTAAGCGAACTTATTTTCAAGCTAAAATTACACAAGCTCATGTTGACTCAAATGCCACATGGAAAGTGATAAACACCGTCCTAAACACGACCAACACAAACGCTATATGTGTAATGCTGGTGAATGACAAAATAGTGAGTGACCCCTCTATCACTGCTGAAAGCTTCAACAGTTACTTCACGACACTGACCAATGATTTAGTTGTAAGTGATTGACATAAATAACAAGAAGACACGACAACAAACAGCAACCCTTCCAGTTCTCTTTTTTCTAAGGCCCACCGATCTACATGAAGTGAGAAGCGTAATTTTGGCGTTAAAGAACACGTCTTCAATGAGTCTAGACTTGGTGCCAGTATCTCTGCTAAAACATTGTTCGACTATAATTTGTCAACCCCTATCACAAATCATTAATGAATGTTCACTTCGGCATCATTTCTGACGCTATTAAATTTCCAAGGTCATGTCAGTATTTAAGAAAGGAGATAAGTTAAATATGTCAAATTGCCGGCCAATATCTGTTTCGTCCCCGTTTCTAAGGTTTTTGAGAAGGTAACACTATCCCGACTAGAAAAGTACTTCACAGCCCAGAACATTTATGCTAAAGAACAATACGGATATCTGAAAGGAAAGTTGACTGAAACAGCGTTAATTAACATCGTGGAAAAAACAAAAACAAACATAGAAAGAAAGTTATTAACTATGGCTATTTTCATGGACCTAACCAAAGCTTTCGATCTTGTGAACCAAGATATACTGCAAAAGCTTGAAAGCTTTGGCATTCGTGGAGCACCATTAAGCCTAAATAGCACGTATCTCAGAAACCGGCAACAGTATGTCATGGTCAACAACATCACCTCATCTGAAAGAGTAACTAACAGTGGAATTCCCCAGGGATCCTTTTTGGGCCCTTTTCTTTTTCTGTCATACATAAATGATTTAGCTGAGTATCTCTCGGAAGACTGCATTTTATTCGCAGATGATACCAATATCTTCCTGACTGCTGAAACGGAAACTGAGCTTTACAAGAAAGGTAACGACGTCCTTGAAAAGCTATCTAAGTGGCTCCATACTAATTGTCTTCTCGCAAACACAAAGAAAAGTAGCCATATAGTCTTCATTGCCAAAAACACCCGACTAATGAACACTACGTCATTGAACTTCAACAGCTTTCCTTTGGAACGGGTTAATGAGACTAAATTTCTCGGCGTCTACCTTGACAGCCAACTAAAGTGGCATAAAAACATTCATGAAACAACACTATATATATATATATAAGAAAAACCTAATTTTATATAAACTGCGTTACATTTTTCCTTCGCACACCCTTCGCACTCTTTATATCAGCTTTATACATTCACACATTACATATGCTGTTACCATATACGGCCTCACATACCCCACCACATTACTGCCAATTATTGCAGCACAAAACACAGCGCTTCGAGCGATTCTCTTTCTAAAAAGAACAGATTCAATGACATTTCACACCCATTACTTAACATTCTTCCTGTGAAACACTGCATTGATTACCACGTTCTCATTTTACTATATAAAATCATGCGCAAAATCATACAGTGTCCCTCAGTAAAAATTGCTTACCAAAATGTCCCATACCCGATGCGATCAGTGACGTCCAATAGTTTAACCATTCGAAAATCTCGGACAAATTATGGATCATTTACATTCACGCATACCGGATCACATCTTGGGAACAAACTACCCACAGACCTAAAAGAACCAGAATCATTTACCTTTTTACAAAACTAACCTACGTTCTTTTATACTGTCGTCCCTTTTCGGATGAAAATGCCCCATATTCTTAGTATCATACACTTTTCTGACACGCTCTGTGTTTGTATAACAGAATATGACATAAGGGCCCCCTTCACAACTCCTACGCGAGTAACGGGGCCCTGCCTTTATAACATAACCGATGTGTCATCTTCATGTGAATAATAAAAGTTTTTGATTAATTGATTGATTGACTATCGCCATAAATGCGCTCGTCCTACACAGGTATTTAGCCATCGTGACTGCATTTAGAATAAACAAACGAAATCAATTATCGCTACCGCCACCGGGCTGTGGTCTGACTGGGAATCATTGAGGCGCGATAACTTTTATTTGCCGGTGCTTGCTTTGCGTTGATTTGGTATCATTTGGTGATGCAATAATCAGCACTAATAATGGTAGCACGCTTGTGCATTCATAAGCTTTTATGTCGGTAATAATGAGATTTTGTCCAGAATTTGGTTCTGAAAAATGGTATACTTTTGAAGCTGGGCTTTGGAGAAAGAATGGGCGGGGGGGGGGGGTTCTCAGCACTACAGCGTGAGGGGGAAGCTGGCCGACGGATAATACCCGTTGGCTGGCTGCCAGTATCGTCCACTGCCGATTTGGTTTGCCGCTACAAAATTCGAAATTCAGGATGTCGTTTCGTAAGGTTTTTTTTTTCTCTATCTGAGCGCGGGCTTGTGAATTTCGCTCTCATTTTGCAAGGGGAACGTAACTTGCCAACAGGACTTACCCCCTCGTGGTTTTAACGAGATTAACTTCAAGAGCTGCTAACAAGCTAACGCCGGTCTGGTGAGAGGACAAGTAATTATCCCGGAACGCAATGTCGACACTGTTCTGTTTACAGTAGTTCGCAAAAATAATAACTGCAGGTAATAGATGACCAGCTGCAGATTTGTAATGTGATTGTACTGTACTATGTAAGAAGTGACTGAGTTGTATCTTCAGCCGACACGTTTAAACTACGCCGAGACAACATTTTAGAATATAGAAAAGCGTCCAAAGCACCTGAAACTCACACAACATGCGCTTCGTGTGTGCGTTTATTTCTGTGTCCTGACGTGTTTTCTAGGCACAGTTTAAACACGTATGTTGTACCTATGAACCAACTAACCCAACAACGTGTCATACTTGCAACAAGGACTCACCATACGTATTTCACTGTGTGAAATGAGCACAGTGAAAAAAATATGGGGAGCACTGTAAGGCGCATCAATATGTTGATTACCAAAACAAAGATTTTATTTTTTTTATTGATGCTTTTAAATGTTCTTCAGGTTGCTTGCAGAAATGCAACTCTTCATAAGCGCTCCAGTTAGAGCCGTCGAAGCACTACATTGATGCCGTGGTATGAGATTTCTACAAGGATTTTCTGCAGAAACTGCTCGTCAAGGCAAATGGGTAAGGACAACGCCGAAAAATGTTGAAGAGTAAATAATCCTATTCATTGAGCCAGGCTGTTTGTTGCTTCGTGCAAGTATCGTATTATGGTGCCTTTTTTGGCTTGATAACACATTTGAAACGAAAGCTGGGAGTTACCAAATTGTTCTCTGTGGTGAACTTGGGTGCCTTGTCAAAATCAAGATAAGTTTACAAATGTAACTTTATTGTGAATTATGCCCGCGATATCTGTACCTGCTGCACACCTTCTACACTTCAGACTTTGTACTCACCGGTGCTACCGTCCACCATCTCCCCATCTAAACTACTGTCCACTATCTACCCACCTTGCCCACTACGCACCATCCATCCACTACAATAATCCTCTATAATGGTGTGTGGTGGTTTCCCCCATGCCCAGCATTTGTGTCTTTGAAATAGGGTTCTGTAAACATACATGTTTACTAATTATGGCAACGTGTCGCGTTTATTCACAGCCCTAAGCAGAAATGGGCCAATATGTCAAGAGATAAGAAACAAAAAGTCACACTCTCGCCACAAAGCGAAGCAATGAATGTGATAACAGCAAATTGGAATGTCTAGCGACGAATGGCAAGCAGGTTGAAACGTCAAGCGCGCTGCTCACGCACACATGACGCACGAAAACAACACGCACAGGACGAGAGCGAACTAACAACATTCAGGCTCGAGACATAACGCGCTGCTCAAAGAAAAACGACGCACGAAACGCATTCACCGACACAGACGAGCGGGAACTAACAAGTGTCACAGTTGTTACTTCGCTGTGTTTGAAAAGCGTGCTTTTTTCGCAAACAGGGGGACTGCAGCGAGCGAAGTGACCTTCGTGCGCTCGGTAACTACACCGCAATCGTTCAGGCGCAAGCCTAAGGCCACGGAAGAAGGAATAACTCAGAATAGGCCCAGGCGTCACTGTCTGTGAAGCCGTGGTGAAGCCGGAAGTCGGCCATATTGACTGGACAGATTCTCATTTCTTGTTTACATCTGAGCAGCGAAGTAGAAGGCGCCTTTCCCTCTCCGGCTCGAAAACCACGTGGGCTGCACGGCACGCGTGTTGAGGCTATCCGAAATGAACGGTACGGGACTTAACACGGTGGACAGCGCGATACCGTTGACGAAGTCATTTCGTCCGAGTAATAACAGCGAGTAAGAGCTCGTCGTCAAGGAAGCAAACATAAGACAACGCCATGCCAGATACATTCACTACGGCGAGTGTGGTGTCAATGTTTTCACGACATTTATTCACGCACTGTACGGACAACACGACCGGCCGTGCGCCGCCTTGTATGGTTGCATTCCGTTTCCCAGGCGGCGCCCGGTCACCGTCCTCGTGTTCCACGTAAACGCTCACCGGCGTCAGCATTGTGAAAACCGCGGTGGTCGACCTTGTGCACGGCGCAGGTGTGCGAGTGACACTTGAACGCGGTTGCTGTAACGCTGAGAGTACAATGCTAGGGGCGAGCATAGCAAGCGAAACAGAAAAGGTATTTTAATGCGCACAAGCAAGTTTTGTAATGTAATGCACACATATAGTCTCGTCGAACACGAAATTACATGTGTACATGGTGTCCTCATTTCGTCTAGCGGAGTACAAATGTTTCGTCAGTTGTCACAAGCAGGAACACTGCAAAACCGTCTGACCTGCAAGGCGTTCATCTTGGTTCCCTTTTGTCACGGCGCGTGAACCCGATTTTGCTGAGCACATCGAATACTTCAACTGCGTCATCCGCTGCACGGCACGTGAATATACGCGCTCCTTTCACGCACTGTTGAGGCCCTGTGGCTAACAACAGGTTTAGTAAACGTTGCTAGGTACAATAACCGCAGGGAGAAAACTGCGTAGCTAACAATGCGGCACAAAGCATGGATATCATCCGCTACAGTTGAGTACGAGACCTACGGCCTACGGAGGCGCACATGCCACCGCCATTGCCGCCGCCACTACAACAGCTGCACTGCACAACACGTAACCATAGCAACGCCGCCATTATGCCCAGTGCATATGGCCGCCATGACGTCATTTCCTCCACACCTTTTTGCGTAGCGCACTCGCTAGGCATGCCCTCTCCTCTATTTCCTTCCTCCGTGCCTAAGGTCGGAGAATGGTACATTCTCCCGACCGCGAGATAAGCGCTCGCGCGCACGGTCGTCTACCCCACACCAGGCAAAGTACGCGCCGGGGAGGAGCACCCGAGAGCGCGCGTCGCGACGATGGGGGCGCCGAGCTAAAGCCCCGTCGAGCACGCCCTTTGCGCCATCTCACTGGTAATGCTGAAAACACGCTGCAAACACACTGTATATAAATAGCTTGCCCTTTAAACGTTCAAGGACCTGCGCTTCCTTGGGTCAGCGGTTAGCGCCGCGTGCTGCAGCGCGAGAGGTCTCTCGTTCTATGCCACGCGCCGGAAACATTGTTCTGAATTATTTTTCTTTGTGGCCTTTATTAACATATAGATACATATACGTATACCCTTTGGTTTTTCTTAGATCTGCTCGCAAAGGCTCCAACATGGTCCATGTGTACAGCTTGAAATTGTCTTTTTCCAAGTGGTATCGAGTAGAGAAGTGCAGATTTGTTCTCTCCTGGTACCTTTGTGATCAGACATTGGAAATACTTATGGATGTGCTGGTCCACGTAGCGCTTCATCCAAGAAAAAAAATAAAGTCCTTTGGTTTTCGCCGCCGTTCGGTCCGTGCTAAAATGGCCCTGAAAGTTGCGAAACTTGACACACACATTGTTTTGTGCATGATCTTAGGCATCAACAATAGAAGTCGTCCGTCTTCTTTCACGTAAAACAGCTGGCCATCCGTCAATCGTAAATTTTTGACCTTGACACTTTCTTTTTTCGTCCTTTCCTTGCTTGGTTTCTCGGGAATTGGTGTCAGGTTCACCAAGTCCGCATCAGATCGCGCGATTATCACAACTTGGTCCTCTAAAGTTCAGGTAAGCCACACCTCAACATTGTCTCGACAACATCGTCAAGTGTGTCTTCCGGCACTCCCAGAGGTTCACACACGTGCCATTTCCACATCTGCTCAGTGCTTCACCTCGAAGTGATACTCCTGAAGTAAGTGGTCCACCTTGCTATCTGTGATTTAAGAGTCATGTGCGTATGCAGATACACGGTTGTTGGCAATCAATTACCAACACCAGTAAAATACCTAAGAAGAATGAACTAAATCTTTCCATACTCCAGACTATTCCCATTAGCTCTAGTTTTGTCACATGACGTATCTTTTTAGCGGGGGTGGTGCGCTTACCGACGCAAAACATCAAGTGCCAGCGTCCTAACTCAGCCTTTTGAAGGGTCATTTCCGCAAGTCCATGTTGCATCCCTGTTGGGACGACTGGTCGTACAACTTCAGAACGGGTGGCTTTGTCAGTTCTCTTAGGAGCTGGTCAAACGCTTCCTGTTGCTGCACTCTTCATCTGAACTTTGTGTCTTGCTTAGTCAGAGAAGTAAGCGGTTCTGCCTTCAAGGCTCAATCTGGAATTAATTATCTGAAATACCCTGTCAGACAGGGAAGTCTACTTACACTGTGAACATCAGTTGGCATGCTGGCATAAAATATAGCTTGTTGCTTCCCCTCACCTGGCTGCCAGTAGCCTTTCACAGTCTTGAAGCCTAAGTAGTCGATTGCTTCTCCTCTGAAGACACACTTGGATATTTTCAGGGTTAGACCACCAGTGCGCCAGACACTCAGTACTTATTTGAGCCAAACCAGCGGTCTTCCTAGTTATTGGCTGGAATCATAAAGTCGTCCATGTTACAATGCTACAATGCTACAGTGTTACCAAGAGATCGCAGGACCTTGTTCATTAGTCCTTGAAAACAGCAGGACCATTTCTCAACCCGAACACCACACCTTCAAACTCCCCGCAGTTCTCAGGCGTGACGAATGCAGTTTCGGCCTTCGATTCCTCACTCAATGAAAGCTGAAGGTATCCGTTTGCACAGTCCTACCCAAAGTACAGTCGTGCTCCAGACAGCCGTTGGAGCTGGTCATCCCGTAGGAGCTGCTCCCGGAAATGTCCCGGGACCGTCTGGCTATTTAGCGTCGATAATTCATGACTAGACAATTTCCTCGATTTTTCTGTTTTACGAGTAGCACTGTACTAGCGTATGGCGGGGGTGTTTCTGTTACAACGGCAGTCGCCTTCCACTCCTTGACAATTTCTGAGCTCACTTTTCTTAAACCAGCATTAGTTCAGTTCAGTTCAGTTCAGTTTATTTTCCTTAAATGCCCCGTTTATAGGGGTGTTACATAAGGGGTGGGGTACATCATGCAATGGGAAATTCATAATAAAAACCAATGGGACTTTGAAAAAAGATTGAAAAAAAATGTTGATACACTGTGCAAACGAAAACACGCTTAAGTAAGGAGTTCAAGAATAGTTCACTGTACAAGAAAGGTTCATTAATTTGGTGACAATAGAAAAAACAAATGCATGTGGCAATGGATCTCGCACCAAAATAACACTGTACAAATAAATACAACACCAACAAAAATAAACACTGTAGGAATAAATACTGACACTGACTACAGTCAGCGATGACTTCGTATAATCAATGGCGATTAATTTGGCAACACAGAAGGCAGAGCAGCATTGAACATATGGTGGTTACTTGTTGATACAACATGATGGGGAAGGGCATTCCAATCTGACGCTGTTTGGGAGAAAAATGAAGCAGAGAAGGTAGTTGTGTGTGAGCGTGGTCTTAAAACCTGTAGCGGATGACCAGTGCGTTGCGATATTCTCGCGGGTGGGGTGATGTACGGCATGTGATTAAATGAACTGTAGAAAAATTTGTGAAAGAGACCAAGGCTGGCTATCGTACGACGGTGCAAGAGTGACTGTAACTCAGATTTATCTTTTAGGGCGGATATGCTTATGTCATATGAGTAGGATGAATGAATGTATCGTGCTGCGCGATTTTGAAAAGACTCAAGAGCGTTGATGAGGTATTTTTGATATGGGTCCCAGATAGGCGAAGCATATTCAATTTTAGGCCTGATTAGTGATATGTATACTTACGTCCTGTTTCGCATGACGTAAGTGGCGTCTCAAAAAGTCGAGTGACTGGTTCGCCGATGATAGTATGCGGTTGATATGTGTGCCCCAGTTAAGGTCAGAGGAAATTAAGACACCTAAATATTTAAATGATGTGACTCTTTCAATTTGGTTGTTGGCTATTGAGTATGAAGAAGCAATGGGGTTACGACTACGGGTAAATGACATATGTTTGCATTTTCTCGGATTAAGGGTCATTAGCCACCGAGAACACCAAGACTGCACTTGGTTAAGATTTTGCTGCAATGTATCTGCGTCCGTAATATTGTTAATGGCATGATAGATCACACAGTCATCAGCGAACATCCGAACCTTACAGGTTACATGAAGGGGTAAGTCATTGATATATATTAGAAAAAGAAGTGGGCCAAGAACAGACCCCTGGGGGGACACCTGAAAAAACCGGAAGTAGGACAGAGGACTGATCATTGACGCTGACGAACTGCGAGCGGTTGATTAGGAATGCTTCAAGCCACTTTAGTACGTCAGAGTCTAAGTTTAAGAAGGAAAGTTTGTGTAATAAGTGTCGGTGAGAAACCTTGTCGAAAGCTTTTTCGTAGTCTAGAAATATAGCGTCAGTTTGTTTGTTACCATCAAGATTCGTATGAAGGTCGTGAATGAAAAGAGCTAGCTGCGTTTCGCAAGAAAGATCCTTACGAAACCCATGCTGTGCAGGATGAAAGAAATGATTGGCATCTAAATGGTCCATAATGAGTGAGTAAATGACGTGTTCCATGATTTTGCTTGGCAGACTCGTAAGAGAGATGGGGCGATAATTTAGCGGGTGAAGCCTGTTGCCTGCTTTGTAAATGGGAATGACCTTCCCCACTTTCCAGTCATGAGGGATGCAGCCTACTGAAAGCGACTGAGCAAACATCAAACATAAGAATGCAGAAGATATGTCCTTAGTATTTTTTAGCAGTTTTGAGTTAATACAATCGATACCAGCACAGGACGAAAGCTTTAGGTTATTAACCACATTTGAAATGCCATCTACGCTGAATGTAATGGCCGGCATTCTAGAGGCTATATTGCTAGACAGTGATGGCAGAGAAGCACTGGTATCCTTAGTAAAAACTGAAACGAAGGCATTGTTGAAAGTTGTGGCACATGCAGTATCAGACATAATGTTCCCCAAATCGTCAGCAAGTGTTATAACGCGAGCATTACTTGGGTTTATTACTTGCCAAAATTTCTTCGGGTTGTCTCTAAGCATTTTGGGTAATTCGTCGCTAAAAAAAGCATGCTTAGCACCACGAACAGCAGATAAGTAGATTTTTTTCAGCAGAATAATACTTTTCCCAAGCGTTAGTATTCGCACTCTGTTTAGCAACTCGGAAAAGTCTTTTCTTCTTATTTTCTAAACGCTTTAAGTTATTGGTGAACCGTGGATTCTGAC
Source organism: Rhipicephalus appendiculatus (assembly GCA_030522465.1). Lineage (NCBI taxonomy): Eukaryota > Metazoa > Arthropoda > Arachnida > Ixodida > Ixodidae > Rhipicephalus > Rhipicephalus appendiculatus. The sequence continues at coordinate 17,008 of JALIZH010021263.1, read as the reverse complement.
GATTCCCACGGAAGGTAATTTTCGGTATATGTTTGTCTGCTAAGTGAATCATTTTACTCTTAAAGAGCACCCAATTTTCATCAATAGATCGTTCGTGTAATCGAGACTCAAAGTTAGGTAGAAAGGCAGTTAATTCGTCATTAATGGCTTCGAAGTTGCCTCTATCGTATAGGCTGATTGTTTTGCTACATGTCGCACGCGGTGGTGCGGAAAATAAAAATGTGGCGTGAAGAACTTTGTGGTCACTGATAGGAGGAAGAAAGGTTAGGGATGATAAGCTGTCTGGATGATTGGTTAGTATAAGGTCTAAGACGTTCGCACAATCACGCGAAACACGTGTTGGTTCAGAAACAAGCTGTGAAAGATTAAAGTTTAAACAGACGTCAATGAAATCTCTGGCCTCCGCGTTAGTTGATGCTCCGGAAGATAGATCGTGCCAGTTAGTACCAGGGAAGTTGAAGTCCCCGAATAAAAGAATATGAGCATTAGGATGCGCAGCTGTAACTTGGCACAAAATACTGTTTAGCTTTCCAGGAAAATCGGGGCTGTTAACAGGGGGGTCGGTAACAGACACCCAGGATGACAGCCTGTGGGAATGAGCGGAGAAGTAGCCAGGCTATCTCAAGGCCATCAGGGGCAGTAATTGTTGTGCAAGGTAATTGCTTGCTAAATGCTATAAAAACTCCCCCACTTCGTGCTCCCAGACGGTCACGACGATGAATTTCAAAGTTTGGCAAGTCTGATAACACCTCATTGTCACTGACGTCGCCCGTGAGCCACGTTTCAGTTATGATGAGCAAATTACTGCTAGATGAAGAAACAAGGCTTGATATATCCTCACGCTTTGGAAGAAAACTACGGGCGTTAGTGAATATAACAGATAAAGAAAGCTTATTCGTTGTGGCAACATGACGAGGGTTTGGTGAGCCTCTGTAGCGCTTTGATTGCTAATGAGTCTCTTTTACAGAATTGGATGATTCATCATATTCATAGCGTTTGGATCCTATGACAAGTGTCTTGAAACGTAGTTTGAAAGGCGTTCCTTTACTTTTTGCCGAAAGCAGTAAGATGTTTGCGGGCGTTTCGAATGGCTGGCGAAAAAATCTTCTCCAATTGCGCAGTTACTCCCCTTTAACTTACGACCGTTAGTGAGGACTAGTTCTTTTGTTTTGTAGAGCGCAAATTTAGTCATTTATGGTTTCCAGCTGGCTGGGGTGCTCCCGGGACACTCTGTGTTTGACATCTCTAGTTGCTTACAAAACCCCAACTCTAACATTCAGTGCAAAGCAGTTCATGTATTCAATCAGGATTTTCAGCAGTGCATCAACTTGCTGTTCATTGATATGCACCCAGACATTTAGCATGCTACGCTCAAAGGGCTTCTGCTGAGGCACAGGTCTCACGGGGGTTAACTATTCGCTCCCTGAAAGCAGTTCAGCGATACAAAGAAACTCCCCTTGATTAGCCCTTGGTCTCCATCCTTGTCGTTGAGCATGGTTATCTCAACGCTTCCATTTTCGATGCGAAATCGCATACTCTCACCAGTCCCCGTAGGCAAGGGCAAATTTGCTTCACTCTTGCCGGTCTGCACTGTCACCCAACACACAGTTCTTTTTGGCAGTACAACAGTCTCCCTGAAACGAAGTACTTTTCTTGAAGGTCACTGTTGCAAAATGGAAGATCATCTTGGTAGCCAATCCTGAGTTGACCCATGCGTAGGTATGCAATGTGCTTTTCTTCCGTCTAGGTCCTACCGACGAGCATGACCACGGGCAAGGCGATGTTGTTGATGGCAGTCACCTTGACCTTGCGGCGTACCCCTTCGTTGATTCTTTGGCGGACGGTTCATCTTCTTCTGGCGCACAACTTGGGACATGAGCTGGTAGTGGGGTTCTGCTTAAATGAAAAAAGAAGTAGTTTAGAAGAATGGCGTAGAAGTGTAAGTAAACCACTCAGTTTTTTCTTGAACCGTCCTTCCGAATACTACAGTTACAGGTGACCCCGACGTGATGAATACTGAACTTGTTCTCGACTTGAATGAACCACAACGAGCGATCGGCAAGCCATAGCTATGATAGCGTTATGGTTGTAGTAGCTCCTACGGCACTCGGAGAGGGTACCTGGACTGTTGCCGTGGTACGATACCTGGTTTGAGGTTCTCTGGATTCTCGTGCTGCTCTCTGGAATGTCGTGTTCGACGTACGGGTCCCGAGTAACTATGGCGCTCTGAAGCACGGTTCAAGAAAAAAACAGATTGCTACTCAGAGGCGCACAAAGGACGTTTGTGGGACAGACGAGCACCGCCCAAAAGTGAAAGAAAATGCAGGAAAGAGTCCAGATGAAGGGAGAGTCCATCATGGCATACTTTCCTGACAGCTTTCCATGAAGCTATAGGGCTCGAGAAGCTTTTTATGCATATTTTGATTCAGTAAATACTTCAGGAAGCGTTGCGTATTTCCCAGTTCCTATTTTGCTTGGCGTACCGGTCACTATGCGGGAGTGAGTCGGGTGCACGACTCACTCGCGTTTTGAACGACCGAATAAAGTTGTTTTCCATTCCAATTCTAAAATTATTTTTGGGACTCTTCGAAAAACTAATCAGCAGGCTTCTTCTGTATTCATTTCAGTTCAAAGTGCACTTCAGAGCTTTTGAAAGTTAGCCCATCGTGTTTGTTGTTTGGATAACGTAATCAGTGCTGTTTGCTGAAGAAATAAATAACGTTATGCTTCTGTGTGTGCAGGTTGACCCTTCTAATGGTGTGCTGCTTTAGATGGGGCACATAGTCAGCTACGGAGGATTTTCAGTAGGTTAGAGGTCCACCATCGCAATATTTTCGACGGTGGTCCGCAAGCATTAGAGATTGACGAGCACGCTGTGGAACCGCTTTGCGACAGTAGGCGGTGCGAAAGAGGCCCTGCAACACTTTTTGAGCATGGTCAGAAAACACTCCCGAGAACACGTGAACTAAACATTATAGCGAAGCACGTGGCCTGGAATTCACAATAAATTCCCAAAGTCAACTAAAAATTGCTTTCTTTGCTCTCGACAAATGACGCGACAAGCTCAAAAATCACTCGTCACAGCCATTGTATCAGCCATTGGCTGATTTGAGCATGGCGCGCTCGGTCGTTACTGTGGTCGCCACGGGAGGACGCGACTTGTGCACGCGTGCGCGCGCGATTGTACTCAAATATATAATAGTAATATCTGGGGTTTAACGTCCCAAAACCAAAATATGATTATGAGACGTCGTAGTAGAGGAATCCGGAAATTTCGACCATTTGGTGTTCTTTAACATGCACTGACATCGCACAGCACACGGGCCTCTAGCATTTCGTCTTCATGGAAATGCGACCGCCGTGGCCAGGATCGAACCCGCAACCTTCGGGTCAGCTGCAGAACACCCTAACCGCCACCCCACCGCGGCGGACACTGAAAACCCATGTATTCGAAGAAAAGAAAAGAAAGTGCTCAAGGTCACGAGGCACGCGTGACGCATTTTCTTCCCCCGCGCCATCCCTCCCTGCTTAGCTTCCAGGGCTCTCATCGGGACGAGAGAAGAGAGAATGCAATTGCAGCGTGCGACAAATCTTTGTGACTCGGCTCGTACTAGATGGATTCTAAAAATTTTGCGGCGGTGAATTCTTGATGTAATCAGCTCATTTAGTGACTCCATGCCATGGCTACATAGAAAAGTGTTGCAGGACCACTTGAAGCCTGCACACCAGCCATTGTCCGCAATTAAGAGGGAGCATAGAGATAGCAGTGAGGATGCTTGCGCATTTAAACGGCGTGTATGTTTGATGTCATACATGTAGTCGTGTTCTAACATGTTAACAGTTTGGCGACTACAGTGATCTATTTCTGAACTCAGCTGCAAGTTCTATATCCCGCCCCCAGAATATACATGTCTAATTGGTGAAATGATGAAATGCATATCTACTTGTTCTGGCGAGTATCTGCATGCTAAAATAATTATATATAGTTTACATTTAGGTGCCACCCGTTGCTTCTTCTTCATTGTCCGTGGTTTTCTGGGGGAAGGAAAACCTCAACTGGGGTATAATACGCCATAATACTGATATTCGCGCTATTGCGGTTTCGTGACGTGTGAGCCTTCCCAAAGTTCAAGCTAAAAACATTAAACATGTGCATATCAGCTTCTTAAGAAGTTGTGGTGCAGATTGGTTGCAACGGTAGCCCTACTTGTAAAAATGAATTCCTTAGTGGGTATGCTTTGCTGTATGAAGCGCACTAAGCAGATGCTTTGGAAACGTACAATTACTGCTGGTGTTGCCTAACCGCTTCTGGCTCGTCCGTTTGAGCTATCTCACCGTGAGCGTATTAAACAAGACTTGCTTATTTCCAAGCAAGTTATTGTGTTTGTTTTAAAGATTACAGCACTTCCGTGGAAATTTATTTTAATCACCATGTTACATTTTTTGGTACTTCTGTTAAGAAAATGTTGTCCAGGGAAGACGACGCGTGCATTACTTTTGCACAGTCGCAAAAAAGATACGCTATTTGTCATCCCACAGGTCGTCAGATGGTAGTTTACTTTGATGGCGTGATATCCTGTATTCATCAGTTTCTCGACGATGACATTGTTTCGCAATTCTTGAAAAACAGTAATAGGCAATGGGACAGGAAACTTTGTTATGGTAATCCGACTTAAAAGCTGAAATTTTTTCGTCAATTAAAATATGCTTGTTAGAGGGGAAAATATTCTATATGAAGTTGAGAAAAAAAGCTTTGTTGACAGAAACAGAAATATAAAACGCATAAGGATTTATGCTGTTTTGTACTCATGGTCACGAGCAAGAGGTATATGGCAAAAAGAAGACGATGACGACGAAGCCATCAAAGTATTCGAAGCGGCACGAGCACGTGCTGGGAATATTCCACAGCGCTCGAGGCACGTGGATCCGAGCCGAAAAGAAAGAAGGTGGCGGGCGAGCGGGCATTGTCTGCGTGGACTGCGAAGCGGCAGGTTGGATCGCCAACTGATGGCCTGGTGACGGGAGCGACGGGCGTTCGAGTCGGCTACCGGTGGCGTGGGCGTCCCGAGGTGTGGCCGGCGTACTCGACGGCGTTCGAGCAAGGCTCCTCGGGGATGCGGCTACTGCGCCCGGCAAGCACGGACGTTCCCGGAGCAAGCCCCCTTCTGCTGCAGGCCACCAAAGGCAATCCCCGGAGTGCCACGTCATCGGTGGGACACCACGCCGGGTCAACGCGCCGACGACGACGTTAGGCCTAACGGGTCTAGCCAGGAGAGCAGAACACCTGCTTGTGCACAGGCGATGGCTGGCTCACAGGATTGCAGAAAAGACACCAGTTAAGAGCGTCGGGAGTCACGATAGATGACTGGACCAGTTTAGCAGCAGAGGAGACTTCGGTGTTGAAGCAAGTCAGCAGTGCAAAGTAAGCTCGGCCCAATTCATCAACTGTTTTGAGATTGGAATAGACTTTGAGTAGGACAGTAATTTAGTTATTGAGGTAGTTGTTCGATTTTGAAGTGGCAGTCTTAGTGTGTACATTTCTATATTTTCGGAGTGCCGTGTTGTTTTTTCATTTGATAAATGTTTGCTGTGGTCTGCTTGCCGAGTCTTTGTCTGAGTCCATCGCCCGGGTCCTGCCCGAATCCGTGACACTCATTAGCGTGAAGACTCTACTTTTAGATGCGAAGCATCTTATGCTCGGGGCTCTGTCCCTCCCGCGTCCCCCCGTCCGCCATCCCCCGTCCCCCGTCCCGCGTCCGGCCACTTTCATGAAGTAGGGAAGCGCCCATTATGCGAACCAGAACACTGTAGTAATATGAAGGCCGTCAACCCTAACACAGTCATCAGAGTCGTGGCCAAGAACACAGAGAGGCTGCTTAGCAATGGCTAGGCATGTGGTGTCTGTCGCCCAGGTTGACCCCATTCCTTGAGTCATGGCCGAGAGCACAGAGAGGCTGCTTAGCAGTGGCTAGGCAGGTGGTGTCTGTCGCCCAGGTTGACCCCATTTCTTAATCTTTCTTGCATGCGTTTGGAGGGGGCTTAGTCCGTCCCGCGTCCCACACCACCACAGCGCGTGCCGTCCCCCTCTCTCTCCTACGCTCACCCCCTTTCTCTCCTCGAGGAATTGTCTACTCTACGGAGCGGCCCCCCGCGTCCTCTCCCCCTCTCTCCTCTAGAAATACTCTACTCTACGGAGCGGCTCCGGCGTCCCACATCCTCAGAGCGCATGCGCGTCCCCTCTCTCTCCTCTCGTACGGTCGCCCCCCGTCCTTTCCTCTAGGAATCCTCTACGGAACGACAGGTGGTGTGACAGCTGCATACTCCGCTGGGGGCGCCACGGTAGTTCCGCGGTATGAAAATGACGGAGCGCGGGCGCCTCATTCTCTCTCCTGCGCAGCGCCGCGATGAGCGCCCGGACCACTGCCGTGAAATGAGAGCGGCGACTTTCCTCTCGCTCAAGCTAATTATCTCACCGCTGCTTCGCATCCACACATGGTTCCCTTTAGCGGGAGATGGGGATTTTTTTTTTGCTTTCTTTATTATTGTCCTTTCTTTGCGTATGAATATATTTTTTCACTTCGTGTTTTGCTTTAAAGGGGCCCTGCAACACTTTTTGAGCATGGTCAGCAAACGCTGCCGATCGGTAGTCGAGGCGCTCAAGAACGCGCGAGTCAAATCTTATAACGCAGCATGCGGCTTGGAATTCATAATGAATTCTCAGTAACCTAAAAAATTGCTTTCTATTATCTTGACAAATGGCGATACAAGCACAAAAATCCGTCGTCACAGCCATAAGCATGGTGCGCTCATTGTCTCATTCGTTAGTGGGGCCGCCGCAAGAAGCCGCGACTTGTCTGCGTGTGCTCGTGTGATGGCACTGAAAATCCGAGTAGTCGAAGGAAAAGATGTTCAAGGTCACGAGGCGCGCGTGACGTATTTTCTTCCCCCGTGTCATGCCTCCCTGCTTAGCTTCCAGGGCTTTCGTCGGGACAAGAGAAGAGAGAATGCAGTTGCAGCGTGCGACAAATCTTTGTGACTCGGCTCGCACTGGATGGATTCTAAAAATTGTGCGGTGGGCAATTCGTGAGGAAATCAGGTCATTTAGTGACTCCATTCCATGGCTACTTAGAAAAGTGTTGCAGGACCCCTTGAAGCCTGCGCACCAACCATTGTCCGCAATTAACAGGGAGCATAGAGAGAGCAGTGAGGATGCTTGTGCATTTATAACCTGTTGACAGTTTGGCGACTACAGTGCTCTATTTCTGAGCACAGCGGCAAGTTATATATCCCGCCCCAGAATATACATGCCTAATTGGTGAAATGATGAAATGCATTTCTACTTGTTTTGGCGAGTATCTGCATGCTAAAATAATTTTATAGAGTTTACATTTAGGTGCCACCCGTTGCTTCTTCATTTTCCGTGGTTTTCTGGGGAAGGAAAACCTCAACTGTAGTATAATACGTCATGGTACTGATATTCCAGCTATTGCTGTTTCATGACGTGTGAGCGTTCCCAAAGTTCAAGCTAAAAACATTAAACATGTGCATATCAGCTTCGTAAGAAGTTGTGGCGCAGATTGGTTGCAACGGTAGCCCTACTTGTAAAAATTGATTCCTCAGTGGATATGCTAGGCTGTACGAAAGGCACTAGGCAGATGCTTTTGAAACGTATATTTACTGATAGTGTTGCCTAACAGGGGGCTTAATCAACTACCACAGTTCATTCATAGGCATTTCTTAATCGGCAGAAATAGATATGTGCTCTGTAATTTTTCTTACCTTAAAGGCTGTGGTGAAGTACCTGAACAAATGCGAGCGTAGCAGACGACAGCGCTGCATCCCCTAGAAGAAGATGAAAACGAAAGGACCTTTGAAGCTCGCGCAGAAGAACAGGAGAAAAAAAAAGGAGCTCGGGCAGTAGAGAGAAATTGGAACGCCGGCAAGACGTGGGAGAGAGCCCAGGGTGAACCCGCAAGTACGCGCGAGGTTCGGAAGGCCGGGCTGCTCTGTTCGAGCCGGTGAAGTCCTCGGACCATGGTGTGACCTGGCACGAGTTCCGGGAGAGCCTGCTGCCGGACGTCTTCCAGACAGCGAGAGTGCTCAAGACGCCGGAACCGCCAGCTACCACGTCCAGCGAGCTGTGTCCGCCTACTACTGGCGACTTCGCCTGAGCCTGGGGTCCGTCTCTACCGGGACACAAGTGACCGGCCGCCTACTGCAGGAAAGCAACGAGCCACACCCCGCAAGGCACCGGACTACTGCACACTTGTGAGACTGCGCTTGTTTGTTTTTGTTTGTTTGGTTGTCGCGTGCACGGGCCCGTGGTATTGTCCTTCGTGTAATGCGTCTTGGTCGTCTAATATAACTGCCTTTTTGTGTCCGCACTGCCTACATTCTCCTCGCGTCACACGCCTTGCGATGTGACGAATCTTAACCATCACATATCTGGCGTCCGCGAGACAGGACTGCTCTTATTCCATCTAACAAGAGCATCACATTGCATATGTGTGTGACGGTTGATGATGGAGGCAGATAAGCTGACGGCGATTGGAAAAGAGCTAGGTTTGAGTGGCTCAGCACTTAAAGAATGGATTGACCAGGAACGCGCACGTGGAAAAGAGGCACGTGAAGCTCGTCTGGCTGAACGCAATGCAGCAAAAGAAGCCGAGGCGGAGGCCATCGCTCGATTAAAGGCAGAGAAGGAAGTTCTCGAGCTAAAGTTAAGGCTGCGTGAGTTAGACGCGACAGCAGGTAGCTCGACTACTGGGCAGCTTACCGAGGGTGTGCCCGTAGGCACCCCGCAGAGCTACCAAAATCCGCATAAACTCATCCCAGCATTTAACGAAGGACGCGATGAGCTGGACGCATATATACAGCGGTTTGAGCGCGTTGCTACTAGCCAAGACTGGCCAGAGGAGAAATGGGCCCTATCGCTAAGCCTTTGCTTGACTGGGGAAGCCTTAAGTGTTGTAGGTAGGATGGCACCTGAGCATGCCATGGACTATGTAACGTTAAAGAAAACGCTACTACAACGCTTCAGGTACACGGAGGAAGGCTATCGAACAAAGTTTCGATCGGCGAAACCCGATAACTCAGAAACGGGCACGCAGTTTGCCGGACGTCTATTAGGTTATTTTGACCATTGGCAGGAAATGGCCAAGACAGACCGGACCTACGATGCTCTGAGAGACAAGATCGTCTCGGAACAGTTTCTCGCACAATGCCATGAGAAACTGGCAGTCTTTCTTAAAGAGAGAGATTGTCAAGGTATTGACAAACTAGCAGAAGCTGCCGATCATTACCTGGAGGCACAGGGATTGGTTAACCTCGGCAAAGGGAAAGGTGAAAACCTGAGCAAACCACCAGGTCAAACTCGACCGCCTGTGCGGCAGGAAGAGAAGGAAAGGCCACAGTGCTTTCTTTGTGGCAAACGGGGTCATAGAGCCGCCGATTGCTGGGCTAACACCAAGAGTCCGAACAAGCCACCTTTCTGTGAAAAGTGTCGCCGCACGGGGCATAAGACAGTTGACTGCTCTAAAAAGAACAGCAGTGTCGAGAACGCCTCGTGCTCTGTACAGCACATAGATGGGGCTACGACCATTAATAGAGAGTCACGGGTTCTGCGCTGTGTTCCCGATAGTTCGGACTGTGAGGGAATGAAACCGCACAAGCTGAATGAAAAATCTATGCCCACGGCCGAAGGTTTACTCGAAGGACACCCCGCTACGGTACTGCGAGATACGGGGTGCGACTCAATCATTGTCAAGAGGTCTCTCGTGGCGGATAGCAAGCTGACTGGAAACATTTCCTCGATCTGCCTCTTGGACAGAAGGTTATTGAAACTGCCTGAAGCAGACGTGGAGATTACTTCACCTTTTTTCACGGGTAGGACTCGAGCCATCTGCATGGATAACCCCTTATATGATGTTGTCCTGGGAAATGTGGAAGGTGTTCGGGACGCCCACAATCCTGATAACGACTGGAAGAAACATCTTTCCGCTCCGAATGCTGCAGACGAGTATTTTGGCGCAGAAAATTACAGTTCTGCCCTCGGATACTTCGCCGCAGAGACTTCAACACCGGCTGCTGGAGAAACAGGTGTCAAGGCAAAATTCGCCGCGGTAAACCGACAGACAACAGGAAAGCCGCACTTGCTACCGGCACCAGCTATCAACCCTTTGGACATCAGCCCACAGGACCTCAGAACCAGACAAAAGAAAGACAGTAGCCTGCGGAAATGCTTCGAAGCAGTTGACCAAGAGGTACAGACCAGTTTTGCTGACATACTGTTCGTTATAAAGGAGGGTATTCTTTATCGCAAGTACACGCTTCGTTCTAAGAGACAAGTAGAACAGCTTGTGGTCCCAAGGTGTCTCCGGCATTTTGTGATGGAAATGGCCCACGAAGGCATCCTTTCGGGCCATTAAGGAATTAAACGAACCACAGACCGGGTACTCGAAGAGTTCTACTGGCCAGGGGTTCAATCAGACATCACACGATTTGTTAAATCGTGTGATACGTGTCAAAGAACCATTCCGAAGCATTTGGTCGGTCGTGTACCACTCGGAAACACTCCTATAATTGACACTCCATTTAAGAGAGTAGCCATTGATATCGTGGGACCATTGTCACCGATGTCAGAGAGCGGAAACAAGTACGTTCTCACCATGGTGGACATGGCAACGCGTTATCCCGATGCCGTGGCACTGCCTAGCATCGAAACGGAGAAAGTTGCTGAGGCGCTCCTAGAGATGTCCTCTCGTGTAGGAGTCCCCCCGGGAGATAATCAGTGACAGAGGCACATCATTCTCGTCACGCCTAATGAAGGAGCTAAGCCGACTTCTCTCTTTCACACAACTGCCAACAACCCCCTTATCATCCCATGGCTAATGGCCTTGTAGAGAGGTTCAACGGCACCCTGAAGCAGATGATAAGAAGAATGTGTGAGGAGAGTCCGAAGAAATGGGACCGGTACTTGGCGCCCTTACTTTTCGCTTATCGCGAAGTTCCTCAGTCCAGCTTAGGCTTCTCCCCGTTCGACATGCTCTACGGCCGCTACGTCCGCGGTCCCCTGGCTATATTGAAGGAGTTATGGGCCGGTGATCATCTTGATGATGATACGAAAACATCCTACGGGTACGTAGTTGAACTGCGGAATCGTCTTGAGGACACCTGCCGTTTAGCCAAGGAGGAGCTCCGGAAAGCGAAGATAGTGCAGAAGAAGCATTATGACCGAAAGGCCAGACCTCGTCAATTATCCCCGGGAGACAAGGTTCTATTACTGCTCCCTTCGGATACCAACAAATTGGTTCTGACCTGGAAAGGGCCCTTTACTGTCCTTGAGAGGAGAAATGATGTTGATTACGTCATTTACCTCGGCACCCGAAGTACGTTATTTCATATAAACCTACTGAAAAAGTATGAGGAACGGCTGCCTGCGCCACCGTCATTACATGAAGCCTCAGCTGCTTTCCAGGCGGATGACACCGAAAGCGACGAGCTACCATGCGTACCATTCCAACGAAAAGAATCGTCTGTCGACGTAAGCATATCGGAGTCACTTTCTCCTGCCCAGCGCGTGCAAATCACGGATCTGCTGAACATGTACGACAACGTATTCACGGATGTTCCCGGCAAAACGCACCTCGTCCAGCGTAAGCTAAGAGTGACCACTGATACACCCGTACGCATGCGGCCGTACCCAATGCCATTTGCTACCCAAGAAGCGGTTCAGAAAGAAATAGCAGATATGCTACGACAAGGCATCATAGAACCATCAGAGTCCGCTTACCAGTCACCTGTAGTAGTGGTGAAGAAAAAAGACGGAACAATGCGCTTGTGCATAGATTTCAGACAACTTAACAAGATTGTAGTCAATGATAACGAGCCTATACCCCGGGTGGACATCATCTTTGGACAACTTGGAAAGGCAAAGTACTTCTCGAAGTTTGACTTCGCTAAGGGCTACTGGCAGGTGCCCATGGATCAAGACTCCAAACCGATGACAGCTTTCGCTACAGCATCAGGCCTGTATCAATTCAGATTCATGCCGTTTGGTATTAAAACCGCTCCTGCCGTGTTCAACCGCCTCATGAGGAAAGTGGTAGCAGACATACCACATATCTATTACTACTTTGACGATGTGCTCATTGCTACGGAATCCTGGGCTGAACACGTAGCTATACTGGAGTCTTTTCTCAGACGAGTTAGGGAGGCTGGTTTGACCATTCGGCCAACAAAGAGTGAGATTGGTCAAGAGTCAGTGAAATTTCTCGTCCATCTCGTTGGCCAAGGTATCATTCAACCACAGGTTGAAACACTCGACAAAATACAGGCTGCGAAGCGCCCACAGACGAAAAAAGAAGTACGCTCGTTCTTGGGTTTGACAGGTTATTATAGAGATTTCGTGCACAATTACTCTGAAGTCTCTTACCCGCTCACCGAATTGACAAAGAAGAGGGCCCCTAACAAAGTTCTCTGGGGAGAACGAGAGCAGAAAGCCTTTGATGGACTCAAGATTTTACTATCTACGCAGCCCATTCTGAAAGCACCTGACTTTTCAAAGCCTTTTGTACTCCGCACCGATGCATCATCGAGAAGCGTAGGTGCCATGCTCATGCAGCGTCACGAAGGAATACTGCACCCAGTATCATACGCAAGCCGTAGACTGCAACCACGCGAAGCTGCTTATTCTACAGTAGAGCGAGAGGCCCTTGCTCTTACGTGGGCGGTCCGGAAATTTCATATATACTTATTCGGATGCACGTTCATTTTACAGAGTGACCACAAACGTCTTGTGTACATCAAGTCGGCCAAGCATGTAAACAGCCGTGTGCTACGGTGGAGCCTCATACTTATGGAGTATGACTTTTCGGTCGAGTATATAAAAGGTAGCGAAAATGTAGGCGCAGATTATATGAGCCGTTTGCCATCTCCATAAGCAACGTCTACATCAAGACTTGGTGTTTAGGGGCATTAACGTCATATGGTTTCAACCATGACGCTTTAGTTTTGTGGATTGTTCGTACTTTTTCATGCTGTGTACTTTTGCAAGTATTTTCATACGTGCCGAGTGTGCGGTGTGTCGGAAATCAGCAAACGACGACAAAGAATAATTCATCGTGGGTTGCTGTCTCCGCAGCTAGCGCGAAGAAGTGCGTGCAGCACTATCACCATCATGAACATTTAGAGTTCCATTGTCGCCATTAAAGGCATTTGTTGGGGTGTCTCGCGGCTCCGTCTTTCTGGCGGCGCCATACTTAACGAAGGCCGACGTTCCGCGACATATGGTGCCGAAACCCAAGGGACAACGAGCGGCTCCCAACGACGTGGACAACGAGCGACGGCGAGTATGAGTTTCTACTAGAAACAGTAGCCGGAGCAACCTGATCCTCATCGGAACCGCACCCAGGGAAGCAACGAGCGGAACCGGCTACCTTAACGAGCAAGTAAGCCGGGATACAAACGAAAAATGGATCGCATTAAAGCCAAGCGGGCTGCTAGACGCGCCCAATCAACGAGAGTGATAAACGAGGCGACGACGTTGTTGCAAAGTGACTGCCACGACCGAACCACGATCAGCAAGGTTATCGACAAGCTCGTGGCAAGCCGAGACGAGCTTCGGAAGATTAATGCCGAACTGGAGGACGTGATTCCTGTCGAGGAACTTGAGACGGAGTATGAATCTGCTGCGCATTACGACAACCAGACACTTGAGACCCTGACGTGCCTACGATGCCGGCTGGAAGATCTCAACATCGGCAACACGAGACAAACTTCTGCTTCGACGACGCACCACACGTCACCTGTCCAAATGACAGCGGCATCCCAGAGATTCGGACCTCGTCTCCCAACGCTGACTATCAAGCCGTTTCATGGGGACGTGTGCCAGTGGACGTCGTTCTGGGAGCAATTCAACGGAGCCGTCCACATGAATCCGACTCTGAGCACCACGGACAAATTTCACTACCTCCGCAACTATCTGGTAGGTGACGCAGCAGCTGCAATCGCCGGACTGCCAACGACTGAGGCGTGCTATGAGAGTGCCATCCAGCTGCTGAAGCAGAGGTTCGGGGACAAGAGCAAGATAATACAACGGCACTTCAGAGCACTTCGTGAACTGAAGCACGTGACGTCTCCATCGGATATAAGGGATTTGCGCAGGCTCTACGACACAGTACAGCTGAATGTCCGATGCCTCAACGTCCTAGACGTTCCAACCAGCAGTTTTTCAGCGATGCTCTACGACATCATGCTTCAATCCTTGCCACAAGAAATCGTCGTCGCGTTCCACCGCCATAGACGTCTCCAGGATGAAGCACACGGCTTGGACACTTCTGCTTCAGGGGAGGCAACCACAACGTATTGCAAGAAACTTGAACAGCTCTTACGATATACACAGATAGAGCTCGAAACGAGAGAGCAGTGTGCTCCATCGACGTCCTTTATCAAAAACAGCGGCAACCACGCCAAGCATGTGCCGTCGTCATCAGTCCTACATGCATCGGGAGAAGCGAGGCAAGTACGCCACGAATGCTTCTTTTGCAAGTCTACAGAACATGAAACCGAGGCATGCAGCGCTACCTTGAGCATACCAGAGAAAAAGAACCGGCTGGCTAAATTTATGCGGTGCTATCGCTGTACTATGAAAGGCCACCGCGCGAACGAGTGCCGGCGGAGGTTGGTGTGCGCGACATGCAAAGGCAGGCATGCTTCAACGATGTGCGACCCAGACTATCGCGTGACCAAAGGCGAGAAGTCACCCAAGGTCGTCTCTGATGCCACCAAGCCACAGAAAGCAGAGGGTCCACGGTCGACTGCCGTTACAAGTTGTCAACTTGACGAAGCCGTCACTTTACAGACCTTCCGTTCTTGGATCGTCGGTTTCAACGAGACGCCTTATGTCAGAGGCATCTTTGACGGAGGCAGTCAACGCACGTTCATTAAAGAAGACCTCGTGAGGCGCTTGGGACTGAAGATCATTAGACAGACTTGCCTATCGGTGAACACGTTTGCGTCTGACACCCCTTCTCGTGTGGAAACATGCAATGTCGTCGAGGTTCGCCTGCGGAGCCAGTTCGATGAAAACGAGCACGTCATTGAAGCCATAGCCATGCCAGCAATTTGCAACGATATCCCTGACACAGCCATGGAATGCTCCTTCGCAGCGAAATTGAGAGAGCAAAGTTACCGACTGGCAGACGACCGAACTGTGCCTCGAGGTTGTGGCGAGAAAGGGATTAGCCTACTGATAGGATCCGATCAGCTGTGGAAGATTGTTAGCGGCGAAATCATACGCAGCACAGACGTACAAGGATTGGTCGCAGTCAAGACCACTCTCGGCTGGACGCTACAAGGACATGTCACGAAAACTATCTTCAGCGAAGGAGCATCCGAAGTGATGATCTGCGTCCTGCGAGTGCAAGCTGAAGAAACTAAAGCATCAGAGCAAAGCGTACTGGAGTCGCTTTCGACGTTGGATTCTATCGGAATTGCAGCAAAGGAAGCAACTCGCAGGCACGCTGACGCTTTCTCTGTTTTCCAGAGTAAAGTCGGAAAGATTAGAAAGCGGCACCAAGTAGCAGTGCCACGTAAAGACCGGGACATCGAGATGCCACAAGACGACAGCGTCGTAATTACACGCTTACAAAGTGTGGTTGAACGTATCTCGAAGCCCGAAGGAGTGACCGAAAGATACGAAGGAAGGAAGGAAGGAAGGAAAATAACTTTATTGTGTCCTGCAGAACACGACTGGGTCGCGCACCCTGGCTCAGTCCCACGTAGGGACCGGCAAGCCGAGCCTGCCGGCCACCTCGCGGGCCCGCTGGACAGCCGTGAGCTGATCATTGGGAGCGGGGCTGCGTAGAAGCGTCTCCCACTCCTCCAAGGTGAAGCTTGAGTCCATGGCTTGGCACATGCTGAGGATATGCTCTAATGTGGCTGTCTCGCCGCATGCCGAGCATATTCCGTTCGGGAAGACGTCCGGGTATGTCTCGTGAAGATACGCAGGACTGGGATACGATTTGGTTTGGAGTAGTCGAAGGGAGACTGCTTGGGGTCTGTTGAGGTTAGGGTGCGGAGGAGGGTAAACCCTTCGGGCCAGGTAAAAGAATTTAGTGATTTCGCTATACGTGTACGGCGCGTCCCTGTGGCCTGGGTGAGGGACGGGATTGGAAGCGGCGCGGTCCGTCATTCCTCGCGCGGCTTCGTTCGCGACCTCGTTGGGGTTCGCGGGAATTCCCTGTACCTCCCCAATGTGCGCGGGGAACCAGTGTAAAGAGTGAGAGGAAATGTGCTGGGAGGTTTGTAGTACACGGAGGGCTAAACGGGAGATGCGCCCTTTCTGGAAGGCCCTAATTGCTGCTTTTGAATCACTATACACAGTCTCTCTGCGATCATCGAGCATGGCGAGCGCAATCGCAACTTGCTCGGCCTCTTCGGGATTGGGGGTTCGCACCGCTGCGCAGTTGACCACCTGACACTGCGCATTGACTACTACGGCCGAGAAGGCATCTTGTTCCACATATTCCGCTGCATCGACGAAACTGGCATCGGTGCCGTCTCGGAGCAAACTTCCCAGGATTGCGGCGGCTCGGGCCTTGCGTCTCCCGGCATTGTGGACCGGGTGGACGTTGCGTGGGATGGGGGGCGACGTAAATATTGTTTCTGATTTCGGTGGGGATCTGGGCGTAACTCGGCTTGTGAGCGATGGGGTTGAACCCAATTTCTTCGAGTATTTTTCTGCCCGCCGGTGTACCGGAGAGCCTTAGTAGTTGGGCTCTTTCCCTGAGCCTCGGCAATCTCTTCAAGGGTGTTGTGAATTCCCAACTTCAGGAGATCTTCGGTGTGTGTCCTAATAGGGAGACCGAGCGCCTTCTTGACGACTTTGCGTATGAGTGCGTTTAGCTTCTCTCGTTCGGCCCGCTGCCAATTGTGCATGGCCACTGTGTAAGTGAAATGGCATAGCACAAAGGCGTGGATCAGTCTGATTAGATTGTCTTCTTTGAGG
>JALIZH010021261.1:0-88169 GCA_030522465.1 Rhipicephalus appendiculatus | reverse complement strand
GCCATTCCAGGGACCATAGATTAGCTACTTTTCTAGTTCAGGCTTCTAAGCCAGCATTTCAGCACGCTGCGCCGCATCTACGGAAATCTAGGGCATTTTGCCGTTTCCTGTCGGCTCACCTGTGCAGCACATTACGGGTGTATGTGAGCGCGCGTATGGCAAAGCCCTCGTAAACAGTGTGATAAAAGCAGCGGCACTTGCAATGACTGCGTGATAGGAAATACCTTGGACAAGGTATGGGAAAACTGAGGACGCCATAACAACATCTGCTCTAACATTGTTCAAGCTTTTCCCACTTTAATTGTTTATATGTTTACGAGTTTTGTGTTTATACGCCAGCATGGATATGCCGGAAATCGCCCTGGCATTACGGCAAACCGAAGCACCGTGTTTCAGAAACGAGTTTTTTTTTTTTTTTGTATTTGAAAATTCATTCGTGAAATGTTAAAAACCGAGAAAAAAACGTTGCCGTAGTCACTAAACGGGTTCATAACCTTTTCCAGCCTTCCAAAAATCGCATTATTAGGCTTTTACGACCGTAACCTCCGTAACCTGTTCTATGAGTTTGTGAAGGTTGAAGACTGGGTGTGTTGGTAAAGCATGACTGTAGATTGTATAGCGCACCATATCGACGGGACACAAGGAAGATACACACAAAACAAAGCGCTACGTTGTTAGCGCTTTTGTTGTGTGCGTATATTTCTTGCGTCCCGTCGATCTGCTGACATTTACAATCTGCAGTCAACGAGTTTGTGAACGGGACAAAAATTCACCGATGATTACTATATTGCCTAATGCTAATTCTGAGCGCAGCTTCGTGTCGAGGCAACGCCAACTGTGTTTAACGCTTTGGTTATCCGCAATTCTAGCAATGCAACATTCGTTACATATTGCCACAGAAACTGGCAGCGCTCGAGTGCTACGCACATCGCAAACGTCGCGAACCAAGTGAAATCCGGACAGCCCCGTTTTAACAAGCGAAGCCAGTCGCAGTGCACGTGCCAGCTCTGCGTGCGCACGAGCTCCGATCGAGAGACATCGTGCGTGACGCAGGAAGAAAAGGAGGTTAGAGGCCGCTGGCTCGTGATGTCGACAGACTGTGCGTTCGCTCTCTGTCTGATCTCTTATCGTGACGTCGATAAGAGATCAGACAGCCATACCAGAAACGGCCGATCGCCGATACACCCACGAACGAGAGAGCATCAACTGCATGAAAACGGCGCGTACAAATACGCATGAGACTTTGGCAACTTCGAGGGGCGCATTTATGAGCATTCGCTGGGGCCGTATTAATCGCGTACAATGTTACTGCCACCGAAATCGGTAACAGATAACAAGTTTCGCTTGAATTATCGGTACGGGCTTGCTGCACCCCGCCCGTTGTCTAAGTAGTGCAGACGAACGCCTCATAGAATAAGAACAAATTAATTGACAAGGACAAGAACTGACTGGCAATAAATGTGGCAGCGCTCTTTCACAGGAACGACCGACGACACAGCGTCTCTAACAGCAAGAACAGTGAATGGCCAACGGTCGCGGGAACAGGTTGGTAGAGCGCCAGAGCTTGGAACCGTAACAATCGGGCAGCAAAATAAAGCGATGACCTCACTGTTGTCCAGCCGAAATTCCAGGCACCTCCTCCCCCCCCATCCTCCCCACCCCCTGCTCACAGGCACTGCGGTGTGGGATGGGGTGGAACTGGAACTCTGGCCAAACCCGTTGTGTTACCCAACCCAATTCTTCTAGTATGCACCAACCACCTAAAGCTGACACTTTATTGTGCGACTGGACCATGCGCACCGCCACTGCGCAACACAAGGCGCTACCCAAGAGCCATATACGCGCGATTCCCGCAAGATTGAAGTTTGCTTAGCTCTTTCTGTTTATTTTTTTCGTGAGAACGAACCCGTAAATATGCTAGCATTAATCGCCTTTTCTTTCAGAGCTTTCTGCTCATTGTTCAGTCTGCAGAGATGTTCATCCAAGTAATTGTGTTTGTGTGTTCAGTTTGTACAGATGGAGGAAAAGGACATTTTCTGTGTTCAAGGAACTCGGCATTCCAGGGCCGGAGCCCAACCTCATATTCGGCAATCTCTTGGAAATCTGGAAAGAGGTAAGATAAACATGTGCACGCTAGACTTCTTGGAGAGAAGGAGCTCGCGCACTGAAGTAGCTTATCGACCAACCTCAGATATATCTCATCCGGACTGTGACGTCACACAATAAGGTGCCTAACTTCTGGGCACCTGTTAGTTCTCTCAGGAATAATTGCTTCGGCTGATGCTAGCCTTTTAATCCTGATATAGTAAAAGTAGCCTGATCGTCAAATTATAAAGCTACAAATTGAAGCGTCTCCATCACATCAACTCGCACTTGGGATGAAGTAATGGAATCAATCCACGCGTTCATGACGTCGCATGCGATGGATAAATGTGCTCCGTCGAGACCACTGGGCCTCAACCACGGCGGAAGAAATGTTTCCTGCTGTGTGGTCTGAACACACAATACACGTTCGCCTCACGCAGACACAGACAACATCTTTAAGCAATATTATGCTACCTCCAAAAAAATGTATGCCATCTCCACGCCTGTGCAATCTAAGTAAACATCGGGGCTGGAAAGCGAGTGCCACAGCCTCGCACACGCAGATTGAGTTCTTTCTTCATCTTCTTGGTCATCTTCTGTCTTTCATGTTCCGTTCATTATCTGTTTCTACTTCTTCTATCACCAATCTTTCGTTTTTCTTTCTTTCTTCTTGTCCGCCTCGGTGGATCAGTGGCTGCTCGGCTGCTGACCCGAAGGTCGCGGGTTCGATCCCGGCCGCGGCGGTCGCATTTCGATGGAGGCGAAATGGTAGAGGAAATGTCAGTGCACGTTAAAGAACACCAGATGGCCAAAATTTCCGGAGCCCTCCACTACGGCGTCTCCCATAATCATATCGTGGTTTTGGGACCCCACATATTATTATTATTAGTCTTTCTTTCTTTATCTCTTTCTTTGTTGCCTTCTCTCCTCCTTTTGCCTCCTCCTAATTCCTCGCATCACTCCTCGCCCTCAAGTCTCTTTCCCACACCTTGCTATGCTAATGACCGTTTTCACAAGGCGAGGAGGAGTAATCTGGCAACTCGCGTTTTCCTCGTTTCTCGTGTGCGGGAACGGCTCAAAGTGCGCGGGGCCATGCAAAGGCGAGTGTTTACGCATTTGCGCAAGTCACTGGGTTGCCAGATTAGGGACTACCCCACCCACTAAGCAACATGGCGGTGCCGACGAGAAAATCGCCTATACCAGGGATTCTCAAATGGGAATCCGCGGACCCCAGGGATTGCGCGAAACCCATTCTTGGGGGAGAAAAATGTGTTTTTTGAAGGCAAACCATGTCCAGTGACAGTGGCCCTTCCGATTTTTATTACGCCTCACTGCTTAAGACGTTTGCAATGCGGCGGAGCTGACTTGTTTCCCTTCTCCATGAGATGACTGTGAAGCTCTTGTTGCAGTCAGTGTGGTAACCTCGATACTCACCGTAGTCGAGACTACCGCGGGTTCAGGCTTAGCGAGCCACGGGGCCGCGTATACCGTCCCCTGCTTACGTATAGCGCACCGCTCCGCGCGAGCGTTTAAGCGCCGCGCAGCAAAAAACACAGTGTTCGATCTAAGAACACACAAACACTTTATTGCCTTTGGTGGCACCCAAAACACCGTACAACGTCCGCTCCCGGGACGCGGGGAGCAAAGGGCTCCCGCACGAGGACGGTACAGCAAAAGGGGAAACCGCGAGCACGTCGCAGCTGGCAATGGCGAGCTTTGACACGCCGCTCGGGAAAAGTCCCGAGCGGCGTGTCAGTGGTCATCTCCCGACCAGGCCCAGTGGTCATCGCGAGAGTGCTGCGCACTCTCGCGATGACCACTGGGCCTGGTCGCGAGAGTTAGGGCAAACCTCGTACAAGTGGGCCTCCGGCAAGTGCGGCTCGGCGTAGTACGACCACGCACGAGCACTAGGCACCGCTCGTTGGCTTATCGTACGGGACCGGAGCTAGCGCAAAGGTAAGCACGCCTGCCAAGGATGCCGAGGCACCCAGGCAGGCTACAGTCCGGCGATTCCCAAAGGGGACGCGGACGGTAACGAAAACGCGTGCTTACCGTTCGCTGCCTGAGGAGAGAGAGAGCGTTCCCGGCGTGCACGTGACTCGGTCTCGCCGCCTCTCGAGACCACGCGAGACCACGCGCAGCGCCATCTATCGCCATGCGCTGTCACGAGAGCAAGGGAGAGGGAAAAGGACCGGCAGAACGGCGGAATGCCCGCGCAGATGCTTCGGGCGTGCCTCAGATCCCCACAAGTCTTCTACGATATATGCAGGCGAGCAGATTTTTTCTAGGCTTGCATATTTGAGGAGCTATAAGATAGCTAGAAACACGTTGAACGTGGCTGCAGGGTGCGCACCTCATTGACAAGCTGTTGAGATCGAATTGGCGTGACACTTTAGTTTGACCATTCTTTACCAGGGAGATATAAAAGGGCACCTATTTCACGCTGCATGTTGTGTTACTATATGAGCCACACTCCCTACCCCCCCCATTGCTGTCACTGCTTGGGGTTCCTGATGATTTCGTCTGTTCCACAAGGAGTCCCCGAAACATCCATGGCTGAGAACAACCGGTCTACACTGTACATAGTTATGCTACGCTTTACCCAATCACATCCTGCTCTCCCTAACATCAGTCCTCCTATCTTCACATCCCTTTCGCTCCCCCCTTGCTATATCATACTATGCATGGCTACGCTATGCTAGGATCTGCTTAGCACATACCCGCTTTTGGTGGTGTATTGACTCCGAGTTTTCGCGCGGACAGCAACGGCCTTACCGCTGCTAAAAGTGAGCGTTATCTACGCTGCCCCCCTGAATCATAGCTACGAATAACAGCTAGACTTACTGTATGACAATGAAAGCAGGGAGAAGTTGGTGGTCCCGTCAAAAGAACTGCCTGTCGTACGCCTCCAAGGAGATAGCGAAAGCGGAAAGCATTATGAACTACTGGAACAAAAGCATCAAGAATTTACGCGTGCTGAATAGAAACTCGATTCACCTTATTTGAAACTAACGGAACAAAACTTCATTCCACCCAATTCCTGGAAACATGCCTGTCCAAAAATATCATGTTTCCAGTTTTCAGGGCTTATATGGAATGCGTACGCCGCTTTGAATATCTAGCACATGCTTACATTGACATTCACAAAATAAGGCCGCGGCAATACCGAATCTTTTCCTAATTACAGCAAAACGACACGCACACATTGACATGTATGCATACCCATCAGGAAAAGCGCATGTCTTGCATGTTAAAGAGACTGGGTGTGCAAACACGGACGCAAGAGATAAATGAATACTACAAAAACGCCTTTGACTTCTGTCCTGCGTGCGTTGTTTGTGCGCCCAGTCTTTTTAACACGAGAACCTACCAACTAGCTCAGCTCTCAGTAATTCTAAGCACATGTTCTGACAATGTTCGAATATAATATACTAGGTTTCCCGTTTCTTCCACGTTTCAGATCGACAGCATTTTCTTAACCTCGTTGCTTCCGATTAAAAGCATTAACAGATTCCGACGTATACAATCACGTCGGTGAGAATGCATTTAGGTAACTCGGTGACGACAGTGACGTGTCCTCAGAACCTGAGTGGGGTTGAGCATTAACGATGAAGGAGAAGAATCTGTTTAATGAGAAGAAGGAAGAGATCTCGGCCTGGACAGCGGGTTTCTATCCTGCTACTCCTCACAGGGGCAAGGGGAAAAGGGAGAGAAAGAGAAACAGGGAGGCATGATGAGAGGGGACTATGGTATGACAACAATGAGCCACTGCACGCACTGTCCTGCGCGGGGCAGGACACGCGCGAAAGTTTATCCATTGGCTACATTAGCACATGCTCTAAAGACTAGCATATAAACGTGTCTGGCTGAGAAATCTTAAATCTCCAGACCAGCACGTACGCGCTCACTTGGGAATTGTCTGCCTGGTGAGCATGACACTCCAAGCGGCGATATGTAGTGCGGTAGCCCAATAGCACTTTGTTGGGCTTATTTCGATAATATTGGAAAGGACGGAATCTTTCACGCAAGGCTTTTTCATAACGATCGGCATGCTTGTAAAGATATTGTGCCGTGAAGAGGCAAACAAGGAATTCAGGATAGCAAGTGCAACATACTGGCCTCATGCACTTCGTTTCGGAGCCTGTCCTTAAAAACACTGCTCTATTCATTAGGAACGACTTTTCTTCCCTCTCCTAACAAAATTTTTTAATGCATGAAGTAGCGGGTACCGTCAGTCAGCTGCATGTCTTTGTGCATGGAATAGTTGCTGTGAGACAAGCAAGGATGACTAAGAGTGCTCTCCTTTTCAGGGCATGGGTCCGTGCTCGAGCAAATGGTTGAAGCAGTACGGAGACGTCGTGGGGTAAGTTGGACCGTTGGGTCACAACCTATCTTAAATCAACACTGACCAAGAACGGGAGCAACATCGTTATTGGACACGGTTAATGACGTAAATCGGAAAAGCACGAGAAGAAGGAACACGGGTTTTAGGCAGCTTCGCACTAGGGGTGCAAAGCCTGGAGGAAGTGCAGAGCTTGGCAGCTTTTCTTTCTCTTCGGTTTTCTGTTTCTTTCCTCCTCTTTTAAATGCAAAGAATTTCTTAGTGAACTTCGGCGACTTTGAGCTTATCTATCTATCTATCTATCTATCTATCTATCTATCTATCTATCTATCTATCTATCTATCTATCTATCTATCTATCTATCTATCTATCTATCTATCTATCTATCTATCTATCTATCTATCTAGCCGCCTATGACTTCGTGCTGTCCTGGCCGTTTCTTTCTTTTAATCCCTTCATCCCTTCCCCCCCAGTACAGGGTAGCAAACCGGACGCGCGTCTGGATTGACCTCCCTGTCTTTCATTCCTTCCCTTCCTGCCCCCTCCTCCTCCTCCTGGCCGTATCGTTAATGGGATTTGTTCCAAAATTGGTATGGCATAACATGACTGTATGACGAACATGAATTACTGGCCATATCATTAAAATCATGACTAACTTGCCATGAAAAGTGTGATTTACACGCCATGGCCATAGTGCTCCTGGGGCCCTTTTCTTAACTTGATATATCCCAAAATTGGTTCGATGAGACATTTCTGAATAACGAACATAAATGACAGGTGGCAATATGAAAATCATGACCTGCATGTCATGTACAACATGATTTCCATGCCACGATTTACGCGCCATCTGTATTCCGTTTTTACGCCTCCTCTCACTTACCAAGCGTCATCTCGCTGCAAGAGTGGTGCCTCCAATATAGCGAAATTCTAATTTACTGGACCAAAGAAAGTTGTTCCACTCACTAATACGAGGAAGATCGTTCTTCTATTTAGCGTCCCCTTAATTCTTGTCGCGGTGCTTTGCCTCCAATTTCAACTACGGCTTCCGAAATTATCCTATTTACGGTTTCGTTCATGAACTCGACGAGTTCATTTCCTTCTTGTTCTGAAGCAATGTACTATCGCACTCACTATGAGCTACGTCACGCGAGCGCGTGGCCGAGCGCGCTGCACGGTTGTAAAGTGACGCCGATCATGGCATATTTCCGAGTTATCGGGAGAGAGTTTGGCTGCCCCTGCGAGCGTCCATCGCCTCCACTTGCTTACTGACGCCCTGGAAGTTATTATTACCGAAGGTGATATCGCAACCATAGAGTTTCCTACAATATTTACTAGAGGGAACTCTGGCGCTACGATCGTTCAGGCACTGTGAGAATGATGGGTGGTACACGGATTTGCCTAGTCTTCGTGCTTGCGGGCTTCGGACGCACTTGTGGCTTTGTTTATTGCTGTGTTTTGGTTTTGAATTGGTGGGCCTAAAAAGGTTAAGGTGTTGAAGCGTAACTGCTAAACCATCGCTTAACTTCGCTTTGCGGCAAAGCGGATTGAGGCCACGTGGAGGTTAACGGTCCCGAAAGAACGAAGATTCAAGAAATCCGTGTACTACCCATCATTACCATGCTGACTGAAGCGCCGTGCGTTGCAGCTCCCATAGACACTAGCGCCAGCTCTAGTGTATTTGTATGAAACTCTATGATCACAGCAGGGCAAAACGAGGGCGAGCGTAAAAGCAAGTCGAGGCGACGCACACTTGCAGGAACAGTCAAATCCTCCCTGATGGCTCGAAAACGTGTCCCGATCGGCGCCGCTGTATAACCTTACAGTGCGCTAGCTTAGGCCACGCGCTGCCGCGAAGTAGCTCATACAGAGCGCGATTGTACTTGTCCTCGAGTGCGATTCTAAATTCCTGTATTGTTACCCTGATTGCATTTATGTTAGTCTCTTTTTAGTCATTAATTTAGTTAGTGGTTCTCTGTACGTTTAATATAACCTTAGCCCTCCTCACCAACCTGCGATTAGTACATTTTATCTTGATTACTATTACTATTGAAATAATACGGTTCAGCCGACGCTTTATTCTAATAAATGCAAGATGGCGCCGACCAAGATGATGCCCGAGCGAATGACTGATGATGGTTTTCGTGCAGATGACGAAGATGAATTCCAATAAAGTACCTACACTATATTCTTAATTACGCTCGGGATCCCCGCACATTATATATCTTTAGGTTTGTCCTTTCCCTAACTTAATGGTCTTATCGAACACATTTTTTTTTAAGTTTTAGAAAACAATGAACTTCGACGAGTACAAAACACCCACAAAATCAAGAACAGCTCACCAGGCATCCAAACGACGAGGGTTTACTGAGCAAAAGAAAAAGAAATAATAACTGTGAAAAGCGCCAGCTGCATTCACGGGCAATGCTCTCTACAGATGCGTATAGCCGCTAGCTTTTCTGGGCCGAGGGTTCACGATTCTTTTTATTGTTCACTACGTAGCCTGTCGTTTTACTGCTTTACGAGCTCAACAGACTGCCGGAAACGAATGAATCATTGCTGGCAGCATTTCGCTTGCCGTAAAACTTTGCGTGAGATACGCGCTGCAGCTTTGACCTCATACGCAGAACGATACCTGATGCCCTTGCGTCAGTGCTGACTTTTGAACCAGCATAAAAAATGCGGCACGTGGGTTCATAAAGCACGCGGATGGGAGGAGTGTGAAATGAAAGGCATTTCCTAGGCTGATGGCTAAGAACGCTGTTACACCAGACAATGATCGGAGCTTCTCATGGGCCATACTTCAGTATCTCACGTACACAATAACGCTCAAAATGTTTCGTATATAGGCAATTGTACAGACAGCATTCTGAATGGTTAACGAATGCATTCGCTAACTGATTACCTATGCATCTGTCTAAGGAGTGAGATAAACGACCAAACTTTTAACGTTTTATGCCACGCCTTGCGTAATCATTGTTACATTTCGAATACATTACGACGTGCACTTTTCCCAGTTTCGATAAATATATCGCGATTACGGATGGCAAATGACTATCCGGTGGTGTTCTTCATGAAAAGATTCCAAAAGCTTTTAAATTCTAAACCCTCGCACCGATCCCGAAATACGGTGCTAGTGGTACATTAAGGAATGCAAGTCTACAGGTGATTATTGTTTGGAATAAAAACTGCTTGTCCGCCTCGGTGGAACAGTGGCTACGGTACTCGGCTGCTGACCCGAAGGTCGTGGGTTCGATCCCGGCCACGGCGGTCGCATTTCGATGGAAGCGAAATGGTAGAGGCCCGTGTACTGTGCGATGTCAGTGCACGTTAAAGAACACCAGATGGTCAAAATTTCCGGAGCCCTCCACTACGGCGTCTCTCATAATCATATCGTGGTTTTGGGACGTAAAACCCCAGATATTATTATTAATAAAAACTGCTTTAACGGAGGGTGAAGTGCCTATGGCCGGCAGGTCGATGTTTTGAGTGATCAAACGTTATGTCTGGTAAGGTTAGGTTAGGTTACACGAACCTATCACAGGCCCCCCTACCCTAACCTATCAGCGGTCCACCACTCCAAACTTTTAGCCTGCCGATGGTAAGGCTCAACCCTCTTTACGTAACATTTACAACACTGTACGTTTTTATCTCTTGGCTCCTATCTTCAAACAGCTAATAATCATCTATATTTTGCGTTTTCAAGGTACCTCACAGCTATTCTGAAAGCTGCAGGAGGAATACCCCGGGCTTCAGGGGTGTATTACCTTGATTTCCTTTGCTAACATTTTATACATTACATCCTCGATATGTCATTGCAGGCATGCCAACGCCTAAAAATTTAACTAGCCACATTGGGTTCCAGAGGAAATCCTCTATAACTAATCGGCAATTGAGACAGACAAAGAATCGAACGCACACGTTCTGGGAGGCCAATTAACGTTCCTTCTAAAAAATTAAGAATGTGGTTTTAATATGTGTGTGCTTGCCACCGCTCTAACATTAGATAGGTGTAAAAAAACACTCACAGCGTCCATTATGCATTCACATAAGACGACTCGAAGGCCAAAACCATCTTCCTTTTCCTCTCAGACGATGATGTTGCCCCGCAGGCCTTCGAAAGCTTCCTGCACATTACGTGTCTTTGCCCCGCCTCCGAGATGAGAGGCACCTCAGCTGTTTTTGCATTGCCCCCGTGATCGGGCCACCTTTAACCAAGCGATGTGATGGCGTCATCATGTGACGTTGCGTCACGTGAAGCCACTGTGACGTCACAAATTCTGACGATCTGTGACATCATCTCGTGACGATTTTTTGCACCAGTCGTCCCCGACACCGCGGAACGCAAGACGCCGCCGACACGGGGCGCCGACGGTCGAATTTGGCATTTGATGAGGCATCTAAGGCTTTCGCCTTAATCACCAACCATAACATTTCTTTTAATGCAAAAGCATTATATTGCCATCCCGAACTGCGGCTAGTGCGAGCAGACATTAGGAAAAGACAAACGAAGTCGTTTTGGGACAGCGCGCAGGGTCTTTGTTTTTGGCGCGGCCATCTTGCTAGACCTTGATGCACCACCAAGCGCAAAATCTGGCGAGCGCCGCAGTCACGTGGTCAGAACAGAGACGTCACATATGGTGTCATACCGCCGTCTTAATATTTAAATGCGAAGGAAGGTTGTGCCTGACGTTTCATAAGTACTAACATAGGCGTGCGCACGAGGGGGGGCAGAGAGGGGGCGGCCGCCCCCCCTAGTCACCTAACAGGTAGACGCAAAATCAGCTGACATACATTGACATAATAGGGAAGGGGGCGCTGCGACTCGGGGGGGGGGGGGGCAGTTAGCCCTTATATACATCGACATAATAGGGGGGGGGGGGCGCTGCGACGAACATTCGCCCCCCCCCCCCCCCTGAAGGGGAATCCCTGCGCACGCCTATGAGTACTAATATTACGTGGCGTATGTGCCGGACTAGGAAGCGGAAGAAGAAGCGAGGACAGTGAAAGAAGATCTCTAAGCAGCTTCGTCCTGTGCGGGCTCGCCGTCGAAGCCTTCTGCCAATAAACCCCAAACGCTTACTGTGGAACGTAACAATAGGCTTTTGCACTTAATTCAACTGAGTTTACCCTCGTTCAAACACCAACATGGACCACTCCCAAAATATCGTCGTGGCCCACTTACAAAACTTACAGTGCCCGACTGAAGCGCCTGACCAAGTGATTACGTCACTTGGTCAGGCGCTTTCTGTTCTGACGCCCTTTCTGTTCTGTCTTTAATTTTCTTTCTTGGATGGTACGCGTCTTTTTGTATTTCAGTAAGCATGTACCAACTAGCCCAACAAAAAGATTTTATTGATTACGTCATGTGATGTTGCCATGTGGCCACGTAAGAACCTTCAGTAGCCAGGTAACATGACGAAGTTGTGGCGCCGCGGGATAGTGTCACGTGGCATTTTTGTCAAAATAGTACAGACTTCGATACAGTTAAAATGAGCCGACACGCATCGCACTAGCATTCAATACACGTGAGGAGACTTAAATGCCCCGCACAAGTCATTCTTAGGCGTGGTTCACCTCTCTCTTCTTTTTCCTTTGCAGCTACTACAACGGCGCCATGCCTGGCATCGTAACGCGAGATCGTGAATTGATTAAACGCATCTTCATCAACGACTTTCAGTACTTCACGGGACGACAGGTGAGATGAGTTGGAATGAACGGTTTGAAAATCATCCTAGAAAATTTTTCATTGCAATAGCAGTTATATGGGACACACTCCACGAGTTTTTCCCTTGTCGCCATCTTTTCCGTATCAAGTCCAAATTTATAACATCAGCCCGCGCAAATTTATGTTTTACCAGCAAGTTAAAAGCGCGCGAACGCTGGCTACGAACGCGGCTGTAGCAGAGACGAAACAAGCCGGCCATCTGCGTCGCACGGAAGGCGCATGTGATTAATGTCATCCCGCGTGCGCGGCCTGCCATCGATTGCTCCTCAAGCGGAGAGGAAACGCCCCGCCCGTTTTTCGTAAAGAGCATGAAAGGACGCCAGTGAAGGGAGAGAGGGGGGGGGGGGGGGTCGCTGCGTCACTCGGGCAGCAACTGTGAACGTTGATCATAAGGGCATAGCCGCGAGCGCGCGCACGCGCGCTATCTCGGCAGGCATCAGCAAAGGGCTCGTACAACCTCCTTTGTGCTGTGTTGTGCTGTCACCACTTCGCGTTGAGACGACAGACTGCACGAAAACCACTTCTCTCCCTGGAACGGCCGTATTCCCTTAAACCAGCCTTTTCGAAGAGTTACGGAAAATCGGATCCACAATAGTTAGCTACTAGCCTTACTTCGTAAAACCGAACGCCTCGGAGGCGCTGCTATAACACTACAATTTGTTGCTATCGCATTGAATTATTCGCCCTTGTGGCGAAACTGTGATCTTTCTTAAGAGAAACGCACGCGGAATGCGAAGTTAGTTCATTCAGTCGTCCGACAACCTACTACGCTAAGTACAATGCTACTACAAAGTACGACCACCATTACTCTGAGAGAAGCTGTTGTGAATCGCGTTGCTCGTTTAGCGAGTGCCGTCAAATATTGCAATCGCTATTCGCGCACTTACCGCAAATAGTTGAGAGCTACGTATTTGGGACGCTATTTTATCCTCGCGTTTGTCCTTTCTGTAGATCATGGCCCTCGTGTCGAAAAACCTTCCTGTCAATGAAGTTCGACTCAGCAGGGTGTCCGGAGACGATTGGCGCTACTTGAAAAACATCACGATTCCCGCTTTCAAGACGAACAATATCAAGAAGGTGGGTGAAGAATTTTGTTATTTGTTTGAATTTGATTGATTGATTGATTGATTGATTGATTGATTGATTGATTGATTGATTGATTGATTGATTGATTGATTGATTGATTGATTGATTGATTGATTGATTGATTGATTGATTGATTGATTGATTGATTGATTGATGGTCGGTCGGCCGGTCCGTCAGTCACTGGATTGGTTGGCTTATTGATTTACTGAACTTAATGACTCGGAACTACGCATCCCACAAAGGGAAAGAAAGCAATGCAATGGAACGCTGCACTGGAACGCTCCGAAATAACTTCAAGCAGTAGGCGTCACTGAGATTGAATATGTGATCACGTATTACATTTTTTGACCGAAACGTCAGCCTTACGTGGGTTGGGGTAGCTCACTCATTGCTTTCATTACTTTGAATTTTGTTATGTTCTTTGCCATTGTAGTAATGACTGTTCGGCGCATGTGCGATACCCACTATGAAGCTGTCTGCCTTCGTGCGTGTTTCGCCTCGTCATTCGTCTGGGCGCTGCGCTGTCGCGGTCGTGTGTGGCATGTATGGCTCGACCACGTAATGTGAAAACACCCGAGGATCAGCGCAGCTTCGAAGAACGCCGGCGAAAGCAGAGACGGCAGCAGAGCCCGCCCGTCAGTTCCGCTTGTCAGCAACCTTCCGGGGGTGGACTCGCTTAAACTTTTTCCCAACATTTTTTTTTATTAAGGACGAAGCCCTTAAAGCTCGAGTTAAAACGTCGAGTGTCCGCAAAAAACCCTCCTCGCCGTTGCTTATTTATCAGCCGCGCCCACCGACTGACACAATCCGC
Source organism: Rhipicephalus appendiculatus (assembly GCA_030522465.1). NCBI lineage: Eukaryota > Metazoa > Arthropoda > Arachnida > Ixodida > Ixodidae > Rhipicephalus > Rhipicephalus appendiculatus. The sequence goes on along the minus strand of JALIZH010021261.1, from coordinate 74,120 downwards.
GCAGCCGCCGCTCCGAGCTTGCCCGCCGCGCGAGCCGTGCACGATCGACGAAAGGCCCGCGCTTCTACCGGGCGTTCCACAGACAGCTTTGCACGTTACTTCAGGCGCTCGAGTTAGGATGGTCTGTGACAGGCTGTGGTTTGACTCTGCTCTGCCTAAGCCAAGGAAAGACCTAGCATCAGCCAAGAAGGCCACGTTAAGCCCCCAAGATCAACCAGCTTCACCGCGCTGAGCGGCGTCGCTGCCGGTGGCGAAACCAATGAGCATGAAAATGTAACTGGCAGACATGAAAAAAAATAAAATGGGAAAAAAATACCCAGGATCCAATAAATAGCAGTCGAGTATTCTAGCACAGTGCCACGCTGGTGTTTGAAACTACTTTGCAAAAAAGACCCTATACGGCAGGGGTCTCAAACTCAACTCAGCCTGCGGGCCGCAGTCACGCAATTTAGTCCCGCAAGGGCCGGGGCAGTGAAGAAAGTAGAAGCCATTTGAAAGAAAATACAGAAAATTTTCCCGTATCTCATATACAGGTAATTTCTGAAGGAGGCTCGGTGCCAGGATTCCAAAAACAGGTTGATGCCGATCTCGAAACTGACCAAAATCTGAACGCCGATTGTGAAATATAACTTTTGTTTGACGGTTATGTTTCAAAACAAAGTGAACACATGGAATGCCTCACGAAACAATGTGTTAAACCAGTCAGGTCTGTGCACCTCAGGAACATACTTAATAAGATCAATAAAATAAAATACGAGGGCCAAAGACAGTCATGTGAGGGCCGCGGGCCGCAACCGAGAGCCTGGCGGGCCGCATGCGGCCCGCGGGCCGCGTGTTTGAGACCCCTGCTATACGGGCTTCCTGTCAGGCAAGGAATCGCGTCGGCCTATGTATTATAGCGTGACAGAAGAGTAAAATAACAACCAGTCATCACACAATGCTAATTACACAACGAGTGTGTGGTTTAATGCTTTCCACCCACTGCAAAGTGCTCAGCCATAATTCTTTATCGTCATCAGCCACACGCAGCATCAACAAAGTGCACATAATACCTTACAAATGTGCAGCGGGTACTTCGGCTTATCCACAGAAAGAAGAATAATGACCTAGTGCGTGCTGTCATACTTCATAAAAATTATGGTATATGGCGTAGTGGATACCTTGCAGAAAGGTAAATCTTCAAGCGCCGTGTCCTCGTGTCTCCTGTCTCGTCTTCGTACTCCTTGAGCTGAAACATAAGAAATGCAGTACCAACTAGCCCACCAGTCGGTTTTATTGAACTTCAAACACAGTTGACCTTGCCCCAACACGAAGCTGAGCTCAGAATTTGCATTAGGCAGTATCGTAAGCGTCTGTGAATTTTTTTTCGTTACTTTTCATTGTATTTTGTACATACCTCGTTCCGTGGGTTTTTCTCCTGTCTCCTGCGGAGCCCAACGCTCTGGCAGTCAGGCTCGATGACACCAATGGATGCATCACTTACTTATTTTGGTCGTGCATTTCGCACTCAGTAAGGTGCGTAAGACATGCAGAAAGTAGCGGTCTAAGAAACAAAATTAACATAGCATTTAAAGGGCCTCTTAGTAAAGTGCACAGTTTATTGAACGGCAATGTCAACTTACGTTTTGGCTGCGTTAATTCCAGGGTTTCTCCATCATGCACGACTGCGCCCAAGAGTGCTTGCGTCTGTTGGACTCCAAGATCGCCGGCTCTGATGGCTGCGTCGAGGTGTTCCAGCCGTTCTGCAACCTGGCCTCCGATTTCGGTCTGCAGTTCTTCGCCGGCACTCGCACGGGCGTACAGAGGGACGACGAGGCCGCGCATGCGCTGTGCAAGGCGGCTCGCCAAAGCGTCGGCCAGTTCGGCGGAGCCGGGCTCTTTTTGCTCAGTGAGTGTTCCTTTCGATGAGCCATTCATGAGAGAGACCTATCGCAGCGATGAGTGGAGTGGGCAGTTAGCTTTCTCGTGCTGAGTTTGGCATTAGTTAGGGTCATCATCATCATCATAGGGCTGACTACGCCTCCCATGTTCCGCCAGTCAGCCCGGTCCTGTGCTTGCTGCTGCCACGTTGTACCTGCAAACTTCTTAATCTCATCTGCCTACCTAATTTTCTGTCTCCCCCCTCACGCGTTTGCCTTCTCTTGGAATCCAGTCTGTTATCCTTAATGACCAGCGCTTATCCTACCTACGGACTATGTGCCCTGCCCATGTCCATTTCTTCTTCATGATTTCGACTGTGATAACCTTAACCCCCATTTGTTCCCTGACCCACTCTGCTATCTTCCTCTCTCTTAAGGTTACACCTATCGTTTTCATTTCCATCGCTCGCTGGGTCGTCCTAAATTTAGGTAGAACCCTTTTTCTAAGCCTCCATTTTTCGGCTCCGTAGGTAAGTACTGTTCAAAAAGGCAAAAATACAAGAACACCAAGAATCTCTCATACGATAGAAAATAGGGAATGTAGGAATATACCCATGGTGATCAGCGCAAACAAGGTACACAGTGAAGTAGACAGATTTATTTTTTTTTCGAGGGTGGCAGGTTGAACCATGGTTTATGTGCGATCGTGCTAGTCAGGGGCGTAGGCAGAACTATTTTTCAGGGGGGGGGGGGGGGGGGTGAGGGCCTTCATTTGAAGTCAAGGCCAGGCAGGCAGATGTGGTCGACTGTCATGTTGGGCTTGCATGCCATGGCAGAAAAACACATTTGGGGGGGGGGGGGGGCATGGGCCCGGTGTGCCACACGCTCGCTACGCCACTGATGTGGGCGTTTGATATACATGTGAATATATACACGAGCAAAATTTAGAAATTCCGGGTTTTTGAACCACCCTGGCTACGGGTGCAGTAATAGACGACACAGAACAGCGCCTGTGTCGTTCACATTCTTCTAGTCCTGTGTCTCTTTTGCGTTGGCCATCGTGACGACATAGCTCTCAATACCAAGACATGCAGTATCAAATAATGTAGCATATTTAAGTAGAAATTGATTTGGTTTGCTTTACGCGAATGTGAGACGAAAGCAGTCATCTTCCGACACAAACACTTATTCATAAGCGACCTTCGTCACACCTGACAAATGTTGGCTTCAAACTAAGTTTCTCTTTGACAGAAAACCGCCGTGTTTTTTTTTTCTTTTGCCGTAGGCAGCGAATGAACGCAACGTAATAGTAAGAGCCACAACACATCACAATACATGCGCTGGCATCGTAATCAGGGGCAGCATATCAGTAGGGCACGGTAAACGACTTCGCAAGATACGCAGTTTCCATTTTTCATAATTATGCTAGGCGCACACTGTTGATATAGGTAGAATGAGCATTTAGACTGTCTTACATAATCACCAACGCATTCGCTGGCTACGCACGCGCTGACACTCACGTGAGCGGCTACTCAGTCGTGCACAATTACGAATCTATTCGCTGAAGAGTCTGGTGTTGGGCCTGTTGGTACATAGCTTGGAAACGAGGAACCCAGCCTTCAAAAAACACGCACAAGGTTTTTTAAATCGCATCAGCGTCTTGCTTGTGTCTCATCAATTGTCACATGCTCACCGCTTCTCCCCCCTCGCACTCAAGATATCATGTAGGGCGCATGCGCGTTTTTTGGGTTTCCTTTTCGAGTAGATGTTTTTCCATTAAACTGTTGTCAGTCCCCAGCGTGTGTGGTTGTCTACTTCTCTTCTTGTGTGCGTGTTTTTTGAAGGCTGGGTTCCTCGTTTCCAATCTATTCGCTGGCTACGCACTCTTTGACACTTACCGGCAGGGTGACACCTGCCTTATTCTATTTCTACGTGTATATATGCTAGCCTTGTCGAACGACTTCTTCTGGGGTGCGTAAGCACCGTGTCCAGTCTAACGTCCCTTTTTCAACTTTTCTTTGAGCTTATAACAGGCAAAGAGATGAACAGCAATGAACCAAACCGCTTATTCATTTTTCCTTACTTTCAATTGCGTTGTAGATTATTCTGCAACGTCTAATAACTAATATACTGGCTAGGTCATGCTATAGGTAACACAGAATGTAACACGAGGAACTCTCGCAAAAAAGTTTATTTCTTTTTTCTCGTCATTTTCAGACCTTCTCCCGGACAGTCCAACGATGCACAAATTGCTCGTCAGATTCCGCTCCATCTTCACTCAGCTGCCTTCGGACGAGATGCTTGACCGGATGCTTCCCATCATCAATCACAGAAGAGCGAATCCCGAGGTATGTTGTCTCTTCCCTTCGGACGTATGACATAGGTAAACCTTGCTCAGCGGTTAGTCACTCAGTGGGCGCTTTTTTTCTCCTCGTATTTCTATCAAATGACGCCGCTGGCGAAGTACCTAGTCGTACTTGCAAGCGTGAAAAGCGAAAGACATCACCGATGTTAGTGCCCTTTAACAAGAACATTTCATGCCAGATGCTGTGTAGTTTTATACCGGATACTCAAACTTGACAACCACCATCTATATCTCCTCACACTCAGACTCACGTAAGATATTCTTTGATGGTTGCACAACGACAACAACTGATAGATAATTTACCAAGTTAAGGACATTAACCGTTCAACATTTTTCATACATTAACAGAAGAAAAACCACGGCCCTAGATTGAAAAATTGCGCATTCATTGATGCAGGTACTGCATCAAAAGGCATCTAGAAGAGCACCGGTTACGCGACATATTGGTGTTAAAGAACATTTACGCCATGGTCGAAAGAAGTAATTTTGGGCTAACTGACTCATGAGTCGACTCACTCGGACTCGCTCAGACTCAGATCGAGCCGTGCGTCAGAGCCTGAGTGAGTCCGGGTGAGCAATATTTGGGTGAGCTTGAGTACGAGTGAGTCCGGTTGAAGAAAATTTTCGTAAGCGTATGTCCGAGTGAGTCTAGCTCATAACAATGTTTGGTGGGTCTGAGTCCGAGTGAACCCTCAGCACAAAATATATTTCATGAGTGAGTGTGAGTGAGCTCAACAATTTTTGCCGACCTATGCCACCCACTGAAAAAAATGCCCCCCACCTCCCCGAAGGGAATCGTTAGGAAATGCGAATGCGTTTCGCGCGCGCTTCACTCCATTTATATATACGTGCGAGCGAGCGGACGGGAGAGTGGGGCGCAGGGAGGAGAGAGAGCGAACGGCGAGAGAAGGAGCGGTGAAGCACTGCACCTACCCTCTCCTACACTCTCTCTACACACGCGGGAGCTCCGCCGAGCTTCCGCGATGCGAGCGCCCTCACACACCAGAGCGCGCTCCTCCTCTCCACTCACTCTCCTCTACTCCGCCCGCACCACCTGCTCCGGTTGCTAGGGGTGAGGATAAGCGCGCGCGCCCGCAGCTGTTGCTATGGGAGAGGGAGTGAGAGCGGAGAGATAACACCTGCCGGCGCGCAGACCTCCTCAACCTATCCTCCTTCTCCTCCTCCGCGGACAACGCCGGATGCCTGACATAGCCCGACTAAGAAATGCATTCGCATTTAAAATGCTACGCCATAATTCTTCAGCGTCATCAGCCACATACAGCATCAACATAGTGCACATAATACCTTATAGATGTGTAGCGGGTACTGCGATCGACGACCGACGCCGCTCGACAACCGGCCAGGTCTCGCCATGAGGAGCTTCGCTCCTAATAATGGCGCATTGGGTGCTATCCTACTTCACAAAAGTTATGATCTATGGCTTAGTCGATACCTTTCGGAAAGCCAAAACTTACAACACAGTAGTCCTGGCCCCAAAACACGAAGCTGCGCTCAGAATTCGCATTAGGCATTATCGTAATCGTCGGTGAAATTTTTATTTTTTTATAATTCACAAGCCAGAGTGCGCCATTTTCCAAAAATCATAATCGAAATGGCACCATTACAACTAAAGTGCGACAACTCGTAAAAACTGACGCTCATTGATTATTTATAATGCATGCCGCTGAGCGGGTTCTTTCTGTTAAATTATTTTATTGCTTCTGTAGCAGTACCTTCGTTATGTTCTCGAGTACACTGCTGGAGTACAGAGAGACTAAGAACTTCTTTAATCTCTAATTATTTTTCGCCATCCCTTGTGTCTACAGCCCGACCGAGAGGATATACTTCAATTGCTGTTAAACGCCGAAAAGCAAGGATATGATCAACAAAGCAAAAGCCGATGGCAAGTACTCCAAGCTTTCTATAATGTCTCATGTGCATTTATTTGCCTGTTTATGTATAGTTGGGACTCCATTTAACGAAGTGATAACCACCCCTGATTATTTCGCTATATCAGCAACTTCGTAAAATCGAGAAATTTTCGGGAACCTGTGAAATACGGACGTGTAGCGTAGGGAATCCCTACTGCTCGTTCGTCAGTGTAGCTGTTTCCAACTCATGTCAAACGTGCGAAAAGTTCCGTGAGGCTGGCTCGGAGATGGAGTCTCCCATATCATACGGGCAGGGGAGGGCTCAATGTCCGTGCGGTGCAGGTCAGCTAGACAGTCTGGCGAAGCTATGACGGGCTGCCGATATGCACACACGCGGGTAAATAAAGGGGCTGATACACTCCGACGTAGCGTCCGCACGCGTGCGCGTCACGGTGACGTTACATTAGCAAAACGCAGCCCTCTATACACCGGCGGCGGCTGACCGCCGACGTGTCCGGCGGCCCCTGACGCGTTCGGGCGTAACTCGGCTTCGAATAGCTACCCGCTGCATTTCGCGCCGGGCGCGACGCACTCGTCCGCACTGAGTGCCCTCTCTCGTCACTCGTAACAGCTCCGCCTGAACAATATGCGCACTGCCCATTGCTGCGCATGCGCTGCTTTTGGCTGCGGCCACTGCGCCGGGCCGCGTCACGTTGGAATCGGTTCGTATTTGTGCCTTGCTAGCATTTGCCGACGTGACGCGAAGAAACGAACGTCGCGCGCGCGCGCCGTGAACGTTGGAGTATAACAGCGCCTTTGCAGTGATTCTGCGAGCAGGCCGAACAAGGAAGTTTCCGAAGAGATGATCAGTGATATCTGTCGCAAAAACCGAGGAAATAATGAAAGCAACCATTGCTGCCCCCAGCTCCGTCTTTTACATAAGAGCGCTGCCCCATGCTGAGACCGTTGTTCCGCGCACGAGCGCATGGAAGCCCTCGTTAAAACAAAGCTAAGGCCGTGACGGGGCTACCGTTAAAGAGCATCCCTCTAAGAAAAAACCTCCTATATCAAAATTAGAAAGTAAATTATTTCGGCAAAAACTTTGCTAACTCGCGTTTGGTGCCAATTTAGTTTCATTAGTTCACGTTCGTGACAAAATTTTAACCTTATGGGTACCAGCCGTGAAATAAAAAGATTCCTTCGTTAGATCGGGAACTTCTAAATTCGGGTTTCGTTAGGCCGAGTTCTAAGTGTGGGTAATTGAGGCATGAAATACTTACACTGCCATTATTTACAAGATCCACCATCTATTTCGCAGGCCGGCAATTATCACGCACTCTGACGCAACACTCGCCTGAGCTGATAACGTCGTCAAACACCTGCATCTTCATTATTGCTGGGTAAGCATATTTCCAGAAAAATGATTCGCCGAGCTAAGTGGTAGTCCATTTTCTTGTGTAAATACCGCAACGCAAGCTAAACACTAATGGGCAAACATAGACCAACAAGCTTTTTATTTCGAGGTAAGCGTAGTTGAAGAGGACATGCAACACAATTAGATAACGTAACTGTGTGTGTTCGGGGGGGGGGGGGGGAGTGGCAGCGTTCATGCATGGGGGGGGTGCGTGCGTGCGTGTGTGTGTGTGTGTGTGTGCGTGCGTGCGTGCGTGTGCGTGTGTGTGTGTGTGTGTGTGTTTGTAAATGGCTTCTACAACACCACCGTTGTGTGTGTGTGTGTGTGTGTGTTTGTGTGTGTGTGTGTGTGTGTGTGTGTGTGTGTGTGTGTGTGTGTGTGTGTGTGTGTGTGTGTGTGTGTGTGTGTGTGTGTGTGTGTGTGTGTGTGTGTGTGTGTGTGTGTGTGTGTGTGTGTGTGTGTGTGTGTGTGTGTGTGTGTGTGTGTGTGTGTGTGTGTTTGTAAATGGCTTCTACAACACCACCGTTAATTGCGGGCGTTTTGAATAAAGTTACTGTACAGGCTGGCTTTAGGTAGCAGAGTTGCCCGCAGGTTCGGCTGGCGAACACAGCTGTGCAGGCGACATTCCTAGCGTGTCGCCGAATGGCGATGAAGTTTACTGGCACTCACTAGGGCTCATGCAGTTGCCTGCATTGGCGGCATCGGGACATACAAAAATTGGCCTGAGCACCAGCTTCTCCTCCACGCATGTTTGCTTGCGGTTCGGCAAGCAGACACGCAATTCCGCTACCTAAAGTTAGCACATACAGTAACTCTACGCATCCTTAGCCATTTTTGATTCTCGCGAAAGTACACGACGGCCTTCGCTATACCTTTGCTTCACAACCAGCGCGTACTAGTGCACTACTGCTAACAAATAGCTTGGGGAAAAATATTCACTCTAAGAAACAGCACGCGGGAATGGGGCACTTACTCGAGGCGTTTACCTTTATTTCACTGCTTTAATATCTCTTGTTTTTTAGGAGAGTGTTACGTTGGGCGTGTTGGAGCACAGCTGAATCAGATAAGGTAGCGCAATCTACGATAAGTGTAGAATAAATAGGAGGAGGCAGAATGCCGCCCTTTTTTTAGATGCGAAGCAGCTCTTTGACTAGGCTGTGTAACGCTGTCCCTCCGTCCGTGCGTCCGTACGAACGCGCCGCAACGCGCTCCCCCTCGCCGCAGGTGTTGGAGCGGTGCCAAGTAGGTCACGCCTCAGCTGCGCGTTGACGTCACGCTCCCCTCGCAGTGCGCGCTGATGTCACTCTCTCCCTCGCCTGCCGCGCGCTCGCCGCAGCGCCCGCAGCTGCCGCCTGACGCGTGCCTAATGTACGCGTTGAAACATGTCTGTACGTGCCACCTCTCTCTCGCTTCACCCTCTCCACCGCTCCCATGCGCAACGCTGCTGCTTCGCATCCCATCAGGGTTCCCTTTGGGAAGATGGTGTAATTTTTCCCCCTTTCGCTCTTGTTTTTTCTACAATTATACTGCAGTGCGCCACATTGGCTTGAACCCGTTTACGAGTCATAATCTCCACAGCGCTAGCGCATGATTTAACCATTTCATTTTGCGCATTATTTCTCCAACTGTAGCTTTTTGCATTGTTTAGTTATACTCTTTCATACTCGGCTGACTTTGATTCTAAAAAAATAGCCCAATCATCGCGATGTTCGTTACATTGCAACATGATAAATATGGCAGATATTCTGAACGCACATTTCGCATGCGTTCCCCCCTGGCGTGCAGGATCGACACCATTGCTTCATCGCTCGCCTTCGCATCGTACCTTCTATCGGAGCACCAGGAAATACAAGACAAGGTTCGAGCCGAAGTTAAAACCTTACTCGAAAAAGAGGCAAGTGCATTTTACTAGTCATAACCGCTTAATACGAAAAACACGAGCTGCGTTGCATTCTTGTTGCTGTTGTCGTTGTCCCTTTTTTTGTTCCAAAGAGAGTAGGATTGGGCGTGTCGGAATATCATGATTACGATCCTTAGCAGCACAACAACCAAAAGGCGACCAAAGAGAGGAGGCGGACCGCTGTCTTCTCTCTTCTGTACCTTCTTTGTTGTGCTGCTAAGGATTGTCATTGTTGTCGTTGTCATCGCTGTTGTCGTTGTTGTCCTTTTGTAGTTGTTGTCCTTGTTGTTGTTGTTGTTGCTGCTGGTGGTGGTGGTGGTGGTGGTCACAGAAAGATACGAAACTTCACTTTGTGTTCTTGCAGGGATTAAGCGTTTTCTTCGCCATACCATTAAATAATTTCCTGTCTTAATCTAACTACCTTGAGTAGCGCGTGGGGCCTCTTGCAGAACTTAACGGGAAAATTAAGATGGAACGGCCTTCGCCATCACATCGCTTCCATCGCCACCTCACCTGCCTTCAAGGAAGGAACAACATGATTTATTCGTAGATAAATGCCGTAACTTTTGTTTATAAAACCACCCCTTATGTAACACCCCACCGGGGTCTTTAAGGTAAATAAATGAAATGAAATGAAACATTATTTTGTAAGCATCCCTGAATGGCATTTAGACTAATTCCTTGATTCCCCAGATCTGATTCGAACTAATGTCATCTCTGCTTCTCTCATTCCATATCCATTGTTTCTATACCAAGCAGTTGGCTCACTTTATTGCGCGCTTGTTCTGGCGTTGTTTTTAACAATGTATCGTTCACATTCTACCGTTCACTGTGCAGGGGAAGCTCACGTACGACAACCTCGCTGAACTCACGTACCTGAACCAATGCCTGTCAGAATCATTGAGAATTTATCCCGCGCTTCCAGGGTAAGGTGCCACGTGGTGTATTTGTTTGTTTTGTTACGTCAACTTTCACCTGGCTTTTGTGATGCACATATACTACGAGTCCTGTAATTTAATGTGGAATGGAACAGGATAGGGTGCCTGAGATAGGTCGGCCGGCGTTTTGATAGGGCGACCTGTCTCTGTAACAGCAAGAACAAAAGGAAGCGTAATTAATCAGTGGCTTGTTTCTTTGAGAGATGCAACGTAATGGGTTACCCTGTTAAGGTACCGGCATTTACGAACACGTCGCTGCTTCCTGCGCATGCAGTGTCTTAATAAAAATTGTTGGCGTTTCATGTCCCCAAACCACGATATGGTTATGAGGGATGCCGTAGTGGAGAACTCCGTAAATTTTGACCACCTAGGGTTCCTTAACGTGCACCTAAATGTAACTGCACGGGCCTCAAGCATTTTCGCCTCCACCGAAAATGCGGCTGCCGTGGCCGGGATTCGATCCCGCCTCCTTCGCCTCAGCAGTCGAGCACCATAACCACCGTGGCGGACGGATGTGATATCTATTGTCTTTTTCAACCAGTATAATCGTCCTGATTTCGATAGTTTCACGCTACCGCCCGAGTCGTCTTTGGTGTGGCCGTTTCCGTCCCTGTTAAACAGGTCATTGAAACATAACACGGTGTTCTTCTTTTGTTTTTTTATTTGAAAAAAAAAAAACAGAGCTTACATTCCCTATAAAACGCAAGAGCGGGATTTTTTTTTTTATAGTCCGTTCGCTTCAATTCCTTTCACTTAAGACTGAAACAATTACACTGCAGTTAAAAGAAACCAAGTCCCCTATGCTTTCCCTGGCCTAATTGTCCGTTGGTTTCATTAGTTAAGCTTATTCTTAGTGGATATAGCGGCCTCGATAGTCACTTACTGTTTCTTTTTATTTATTCAACTTCCCCAGTGCATCTGTGGTATTCACTGTGTCTTTGCAGCTCGGTGCGCAGGATATGTGACCAAGACTACGAGTACAACGGGGTCCGGATCCTCAAAGGCATGAACGTCTCTGTTCCCACACTCGATGTGCACTACGATCCCGTACTGTGGCCAGAACCCAAGAAGTTTGACCCTGAACGGTAACGAAGCAATACTTTTTCAATTGCAATATTAGAGTAAGCGCCTGCGATAAACTTGAACTAACGCGTCACTCCAGATAATCATGTTTATTATCTCTTCCTTTCACGCCGCTATGAACAATGCCAATCATATGGCATTGTATTCGTCAAGAAGACGGGCGCTATCGCCGGATTTCATGAGATGCATGCGCTACACTCGCGGAGTGGATGTGAGGAGAGTACGCTTGAAGGAATGAGAACACAATGGTAACAGTAAAGCACTGTCTTCTCTGCGATACCAGACTGACCATCACAGGAGACATAGAGCGCATAAATATTGCTCAAAAGTGATTTCTCCTGTATCCTTAAGCTAATCTTCGGCAATTTCTTTCGAGTAGGCTGAAACCGCCGCAGTACTTCATAGTCCTCTAATGCAAGATATTTTAACAATCAACTTCCAATCTCGTTCATTTAAATGTCACGATTAGATGGTTGCGTTACGTAAGTCTGATCTTGTGTTGCAAATATTTGCCTAACCTCTACGCAGCTCAAATTTCGTTCCGCCATTTCGCATGCAAAATTGTGAACTGTGACAAGGCAATTAGTAGTATTTCTATTTAACTTATGATATTGTGCATACGCATTTGCGTGGCGTCATGGAATACTATGAATCACCTCCTGTTCCTCTTGCTTGACTGTAACCGATGTTCTTCGGGTTCATATGGGAGTTTCTGAATTATTATAAATGCGAGCACAGATTCCTAGTGCCTCCAAAACGTCCCTACTTCTCTGTTACTTCATGTCGGTAAATGAGGAGTCCATCTCTAATGCTAACCACCGCCATGAGCGGTTTGCATTAAGGCAGCCGGGCTTAAATAAACCGCCATATTAGCAAGGTGTTTAAATACGTGTTCGTCTCAAACATATATGAGGCCGTTACGGGGCTGGATTCACCAGTGATGTTGATTCGCTGCTTAGCACTGAGAATTTAAGCCCAATACACTCTGCAACTGAGAGACAATCGTGACTTCGTTGCAACGTTTTCTATGAACATTTTGATTGACTCCATCGTATGCTCATACCTCGCAAATTGAATTTTGGTGTTTCGTGTTCTAATCAGGAAGCTAATTCTTGCGAACATGATAAAAATAAACAATCCATCAAGACAGCAGTAACTTATCATTTGATACTAAACTGAATTACTTGCATAATCAGTGCTTCCACCCTACAGACGAGAATATGTCATCGAAAGAGTGTGGGGTCTCGAAATGAGAGCGCCGCTCTCGGAGCGCACGGACCAAACCAACATCGTGTACACTTATTTAACTACTTTTACATGAACGAGCTTGCTGGCCGAATCAAGTGTATCACTAGCGATACACTTGATTCGCGCTAAAACAACCTTAAACAATATCCCACTACACTCAATCAACATAACAACAAACACAAGGTAACGCGAAGACGGCGTCGCCGATGGTCGACTCACCACGAGGGCTCCACGGGAAACGAAGTGCGGTTGCCGCATCCCGTGGATCCCCTTCAGGAGACGTTCATCCCGGTCTCCGCCCCAACGCCAAAGAGAGCCGCTACCATTTCCCGTGCGCCCACCTAGCTTCGCCGCCGAGCGGCGCTGCTGGCGCTACCCTTACTGATGATGATGATAACCCACGCGAGCACAACGCCACCTTCCGCTCGGCAGCTATCAACTTGAGCTGCGGCCAATCCGTGAGACGCGCGTGCGCCACGAGGTGCAAACGACCTTACAGGGTGCGATAGCACCCCCACAAGAGTTAATCAATACACATGTCACAAATATCACCTTGCACCCGCCGTTTGAAAGACTTCTTTAGTCGGCTATGATAAGGCGGTCCGAATACATGAAAGTTATAGACTACTACGTAAGAACGTACGTGTTCTATTGATAGTCCTGGAACACCGTACCCAGCATCTCCACTACTTGAGGGTATGCGTTTAGTGTTTAGCCCATGAGGCATTTAGTAGAGAATTAGCATAGGCTAGACGATCACTGGTCAAAGCGGAGCAAGCGCGAACACCAAAAACAACCGTCCTCGTCCTCGTCTTTCGCTTGCGTTTCCATCGGCGCCCTATTCATGCTGCAGTACTTTTAAATATTTTGAAGTCCTAATCGTTCCGCGTACTCTATTTTTGCATTTGAATCTCAATTGCATTTCGCGGATGTTTACTTCTTTCATCCATTACGTAGTCTCACTCTGTGCGCTAAGCAGAGTGAGCGATAAGCACACTGCATAAGCATGTAGCTCCTTAAAGGGACCCTGAAACGGTTTTGACGATTTTGTACAAACACATTGAGCCAGTAGACCAAGTCCTAAGGCTCATTTACAGACTAATTTAAGCTCTCTGCGTACACTGTGTAATTGTTTACAACGCTATAAAGCTGCGAATCGCTGCAGATCACTGCGGCTCAGCCTAACGCGTTTTCAACCGCCCCTCCCGAGTATGACACGCATTCTGCGCAAGATCTGATTGGCTGCGGTGTGCGCGCACGAAAAATTGGCTGGTAGGGTGGCGGCACCTGTCGGAACAGATATAAACCACTCCGCGATGTCTCTGTTGCCAGACGGCGTGCGTGCTGCCGGGCGCACTGGGCTATGGCCTCCGAGATTGCACGCAACCTGTCGGCGTGCAATCTCGGAGGTCATCACTGGGCGAAGCTCAAATCGTCGAGTGTGCTCACGTGAGCTCTGCGATCGCCAGCGATGCCAGCGTGTCTCATGAGTTGAGGAGGCAAAGCAGGGGTGAGAAGGAGGGTATGATATAATTGGCCGTAGCCGCCTTGGTACACGGCGTGCAGCGAAATTTGGTGGTGCCAATGGTTCGATGAATGCTCTAGCCTAAACGCTGACAAAGCTTCAAATAACCGTTTCAGGGTCCCTTTAATTACAAAGACTATGAAAACAAGTTGAAAAATCACCGGCCACGTATTCGGTACAGACAGTCAACCAGCGAAGCTGGAATGCGCGCCCGCGGTGTTTAACACAAGGTTAATAGCAGTGGCTCATTAAAGTACTGCTCAATTATTGGTTACTTCTGTCGAAGAAAATATTTTGCTAGTGTCATTATGGCGTTTTTCAACGCAACAGCGTACAATGCCAACACCGGCACCTCAATATATTCATCGAAAGCGCGACATCCGTTCTGCAGTCTCAAAGGAGATCCTTGGACAAATTTCGCGGGGCTTTACCGAAGTAAACATGCACAAAGCTGACACACAACTGCTAAAAATCTCTTGGATCGTCTTTCAGGGACTCGTAGAGTTGAACTTTATATGTCAATTTGCTACGCAATGCTAATCTTTTTTTTTTACCCTCGGCTCTATGCGGTGGCGCAGATTCAGCAAGGCGAACAAGGCAAACATACATGCCCATGTCGTACTTTCCTTACGGATTCGGACCACGGAAGTGCTTGGCGTCTGCACTCTCGCAAGTGGTGATCGCCCTCACAATGGCCCTTCTTGTGACGAAGTTTCGTTTACTCCCCAGCGGCAAGTACAAAGACGTGAGTACCAATCATCATGTTTCATACCAATCTGCTGCCAACTGTAACTCTGTTGCATGCATTGATATAACGTTCGATTTATATGTATCACGGGAGGCTTTACCAGAAAGCGGCGATGTTTCTGACTGTGTTCGCAAAGTATTGCAGGGTTCTTCAAAACTCTATAGAATCTGTTAGTCCTTCTACACTGTGAAGGTATATACCAGGATAGCTTAAAGCTGCGGCGCGTGGCGTACTTGCTGCATTAGAACAGTGATGTCATGTGCTGTGACGTATGCGGCGCACTGGCAAGGCTGCAACGGACAGAGGAACCTTTATACTTGGAATAGATGAGAGGATACGAAATCGTTTTTCTCAACATCAACTTATCCACTCTTAATTATTAGCATTTCTAGCATATTTCAGCAAGCCCGAACGAGATAGTAACATTAATAGAGATGTTCGGTGTACCCTTTCAATGTACACTTACTTCATGGTTGCCTAATTTCGATGAACTCAATGAGGAAATTTCAAACACTGTCAGCTAGCCAAAGAATCTCAGAATGACGTTACCCCTTATAGGTGCGGGGTTACGGAATTTTCGCAATGTGTGCTCATTTTTACTTAAAGCTCAAGTTTTGTGTAATTTTTTTTTCATGAAATCCTCATTGAAAATTTTGTATGCTTCCGTCTTCGCCTTTTATTTAGCGGTTTTTCTCCTGTTCGACAAACTTTAATCAAATTGGCTCATCGATTGCCTGAAAGAACTATTTGACGCGTACTAGATTTAGAAGATCAGCGTCGACTCATAACTGAAGCTCCTTTTCAATTTGATAGCAGTCACCACAAAGACGTCGTCTATGGCGAACCAGATATCCGCTGCATATGAACTTGTGAGGCGCACGCATTTGTCAAGGTTTCTGCCTTTACTTTGAGCCAGGTGCTTAAATATCGTTCATGAGTGATTTGGTGCGCGTGTAGTACATCAGTGCAAAGCACGGAGCGATAAGTTCTACTTTTTACTTGCCTAGTCAATTATGCATGTCTCCACCACCTCAGTGCTTACTCTGCTATACTATCCCAGCAGGTAGAAAAGGCGTAGTTTGCACCTAACGTAATTTTGTAAGATATCTGAGAGCTAATTAGCGAATTTTATGCTAGAATGCATTACGATAAATGTAAACTAATCACCTAAATACCCACACGTGTAGTGCACGCAAAATCATCTCATTGTACAGCAGAAACATCAATCAATTTCCTTCCGCACGGCTCTAGTTGCATTACCTTAGCATCAGAGAATGCAACGTAAAAATACGTCTAATAAGCTTTTGCGTGAGCATAGTGTATTACCAATAGCGGCAACAGCTATGCCGGAATTCTTTGGAATATAGTCACACACTCTTATCACAACAACCGATTGCTTCAGTGTTAAAAGTCACACATGGATTCCGCGTCAGAAAGAAAATTTTAACAACACTATCTAGCGCTATCCCGCTATACTGTCTACGAAGGCTAAAGTCTTTCATAGCAAAATATAATGTTTTCCTAGTCATTTTGCCGTCTCATGAATAAAATGTGTACTATTGTGTGAAGATACGTAGAATATTTATTTGATTTCTTCTATTTATCTTCATTTTCTTTCAGGAGCCGCCGAAATATCATGCAGCGACGTTACTGGGCTATCCCAAGGATGGCATCTGGCTGAAACTTCAAAAACTTTAAGGGATGAACAAAAATCAGAATGAACGTCAGTCTTGGTACGACTGGCAACTTTTTCAAGTGCCATTGTCTTTGATTGTTTCTATTTCAGTAACTCACCACATGTTCAAACTCAATTACACGTTTTCTGTTATCTCGTCTCGCACCTGAAATGACTATTCAATAAAGCGTTTCGATTTGTTGCGTTCCGTAATTGCATGGTTTCTCTGTTATCCGTCTCCGTCTTCATTAGCGGCGCGATCAATGAATGTCCACTCCTATTTCGCATCCAAGCACTTCCGGTCACCCACTTACTTCCGATTTTCTTTGTATTGATAAAATGTGATTTAAAAATAAAAATTAGCATGAAATCGATTGTTATGGTTCAAGTTAACACGTCCCGAAACCACGATGTGATTATGAGGGACGCCCTAGTGGAGGGCTCCGGAAATTTCGAGCACCTGGTGTTCTTTAACGTGCAGTGACATCGCACAGTACATGGACCTCCGGCATTTCGTCTCCATTGAAATGCAACCTTCGTGGCCGTGATTGAACCCGCGACCTTCGGGTCAGCAGCCCCGCACCATAACCACTGTTCCACCGAGGCGGATGGTTATGGCTCAATTTAAGAGTTCTAGTGGATGCATAGTTTCACGTTATAGTGTAACGTAAACCTGTAACTAGCAGTACAGTGAAATGTCAGGCTGGTCCGAACACTGGCAATACGACAGCATCGTGTTTGTCGCGAGCTCATCCTCATCCATCTATTCAAGAGCGGCACGCACAAACCTGCCAGCAACAGTACTAGCCGATCTTATACTCGTGGCAATATGATATCGGAGCGTAGCTTTACTTAAGTATGGGGCCACTTAACAGTTAGGGTAATACAGGAACTTAATTGAATCAATCAACTGAGAATAATTGAATGAGACTGTTGAAAGAGCAGACGCTTTTCTTGTGAACAGCTAACGAGCATGAACGGGATTAACTTATAAGTGAGATAAAAAAAAGCTGAATTTCGTGAAAACGAAGGGGCTCTAAATGAGCAATAAGGAAAGCAGAGAAATTCCCTGACTTTAAAACGTTTTCTCAGTAATCTTCGAGGTTTCTTACGAGCCGATACCATCATATGATTATGAGGCACATGGTAGAGGAAGGCTCCAGATGATTTCGACCACCTGGGGTTCTTTGACGGGCACTGGCGCAGCCAAGGGGCTGATTCGGGGGGTTCAAGCACCCCCGCCCCTACACTTGAAAGTTCGATATGTTGCATGTGTTTGATATACACGCACACATACAAACACACGCATGAATATACACTAAGAGAAGTCCTACATTCTCGCCCCCCTTTCCCCCCCAGAAATAATTCGTGGCTACGCCCTTCTTAAAACGTGAACTGACATCGCATAGTACACGGACCTTTAACATGTTCGCCTCCATCAAAATACAACGGCCGTGGCCGGGATCGAACCTCCGTCTTTCGAGTCAGCAGCCAGAAATCTGGCTGCAACATAAACATTGAGTGGTGGCATTGGTCGTTTTCCTAATGTTTTTCTACACTCCTTTCTTTTTATGAAACCGAAAGCCTTAGATGCTCCATTAAATGCGAAAGTTCGCCGTGGGCGTTGGCGTCTGAACGAGTGATGCAAAAATCATCACGTGCTGACATTGCCATGTGACGTCATCGTCACGTCACAAATTTTGTTGTCGATTTGGGACGTCACAGGAACGTCATATGGCAATCTCCTCACGACATGATTTTTGCATCACTCGTTCAGACGCCGCGGGACGCCAACGCCCGCGGCGAATATCGGCGACATACTGGGATGTCAAATGATGACGTCATAAAATGGATGGCACCATCGCTTGATCAAAGGTGTGCCGATCACGGAGGCGGGGCAAAACAACGCTAGGTGCAGAGAACTTTCGGAGGGGGGGAGGGTCAAGACATCGACTGAGTAGAATAACCAGAAGATGTACTTCACCCTCGAGTCGTCTTAGGCGACTGCATAAGGCAACTCGAAGACGACTGGAAGGCCACTGGATTGTACCTAATCCAGTAATAAGTACGTAAAGTAAACTTCGTGTGGCAATTAGAAACCTCCGCATCATCGAGTTATTAACAACCCTTTTTATATCATATGTATCCCCCATATAGTGATCCCATAAGTAATGTCAGTATGAACTCAAAGTATACTGGTAATAAAGCGTGCAGTGGAAAACATGCCCGTACTTTGATTAGTGCTCGAATACCAAAAGCGGTTATTTGTTTAATGAATGCAATGGGATTAGTCGACTTCAAGTTAGAATGTAATTTTGTTCCAACAAATGACAAACAATCTGTCGCGCGTATTGAATGACTGTACTGGGTTGCTTGTGGTACACATGACAACAACCTCTGCTTGGATTTAAATAACATAAACAATTTACCTGACGCCACT
Source organism: Rhipicephalus appendiculatus (assembly GCA_030522465.1). Taxonomy (NCBI): domain Eukaryota; kingdom Metazoa; phylum Arthropoda; class Arachnida; order Ixodida; family Ixodidae; genus Rhipicephalus; species Rhipicephalus appendiculatus. The sequence continues at coordinate 55,054 of JALIZH010021261.1, read as the reverse complement.
CGACAACTCGAAGCCAATAACTCTCCCGACTTGTTTTATATTTCTGCCAACCTCCGTACGAGAGGCCGTCATCAGCTGTCATCATACCCGTGCGCCGCTTTCACAACACTCGCTGTGTGAAGTCAACTTTCATATAAAATAGCGCATCACCTCAAGTCGAAGCAGGCAATTACCAATGCCATCTTCGTTGTTCACGCTAAAGCCATTGAAACGCCCTCCATTCTTAAAGTTCGGACATGTCTCCATCGTGTCTGTGGACTAGTGATAGTAGCGGGCTTCTCGTGCGCTGAGCCTCAAGGGCCAGACACAAGGAGCGCTCTTGTTCAAACTGTAGCAGTTGTAATGGTTGCCTCAGGATCCCTCGCTTAAAGCTCGCCCCACGCCGACGAAGAGTCTCCATGCAAGGTAATGGCCTCTCTGCTTAAGGACGGCAGCTGCATAAAGAACCTCAGAACACCGTGCACCCGGTGCCTACACATGCAATAAATCCGACGGTCACAGCCCATCGTCAAATTACGTAATTGTTCACACCCTCATACAAGCAATTTTCATTCAACCTAGCAGTGCTCAAATTATACCTGCTCGAACGATACGTTGGCCAAGCACACACGCTTGCAGAAGGTGAATATATCTGAACAGAGTGCGTCGTACTGGTAATACAAAAAAATATAAAAGAAGAGCTCTTTCAGTGACGGCTTCGTTGAAATATTGTGACGTGCTGGAATAAACGTATTATTTATTGCAGAATGCTTTCTAGAATTCTGTAATATCTAGTAATATCTACCTGGAGTATTGTGCGCATCATACAAATTCAGACCCAAAGTTCGGCAAATTCACTCATGAGTCGACTCACTCAGACTCAGATCGGCCCATGAATCTGAGTCTGAGTGAGTCGGGGTGAGTAATAATTTGGGGGGGGCTTGAGTCTGGGCGAGTGCGGTTGAGGAAAATTTTAGTGAGTGAGTCCGGGTGAGTCCGGTTGACGGAAATATCTATCTATCTATCTATCTATCTATCTATCTATCTATCTATCTATCTATCTATCTATCTATCCGCCAGCGACTTTGTACTCTCCAGACCGTATCGTTAACGGGATTTATACCAACATTGGTATGGCATAACATGACTCTATGACGAACATGAATGACTGGTCATATAATGAAAATCATGACTAACGAACATGAACGGATGATTTACACGCCATGGCCGTGGTGTTCCTGCGGCCGTTTCCTTAACAAGATATATCCAAAAGTTGGTGTGGTGAGACATTTCTGCATGACCAATATAAATGACAGCTGCTAATATAAAAATCATGACGTGCATGTCATGTACACCATGGTTTACATGCCACGCTCATGGTGCGCTGACGGCCGATTCGCTAGCTTGATGTACACCAAATTTGGTACTGCGTGACCTGACTGTGTGATGAACATAAATAACAAGTCGTAATGTGGAAATCATTACATATCATGTGCAACATGACTTACATACCACACTCATGGCACGCTCGCGGCCGTTTCGCTAGCTCGATATACACGAAAATTGGTATTGCGTGACGTGACTGTATTACCAACATAAGTAGCAGGTGGTAACATGAAAATCACGACATGCATGTCATGTACAACGTTATTTACATGCCACGCTCATGGTGCACTTGCGTCCAGTTCGCTACTTTGATATACACCAAAATGTGAATTCCGTGACGTGACTGTGACGAACATAAACGGCAGATGGTAACATGAAGATCGCGAAATGCATGTCATGTACAACGTTATTTACATGCGGCGCTCGTGGTGCACTTGCGTCCAGTTCGCTACTTTGATATACACCAAAATGTGAATTCCGTGACGGGACTGTGACGAACATAAACGGCAGATGGTAACATGAAGATCGCGAAATGCATGTCATGTACAACGTTATTTACATGCGGCGCTCGTGGTGCACTTGCGTCCAGTTCGCTACTTTGATATACACCAAAATGTGAATTCCGTGACGTGACTGTGACGAACATAAACGGCAGATGGTAACATGAAGATCGCGAAATGCATGTCATGTACAACGTTATTTACATGACACGCTCATGGTGTACTTGCGTCCAGTTCGCTACTTTGATATACACCAAAATGTGAATTCCGTGACGTGACTGTGACGAACATAAACGGCAGATGGTAACATGAAGATCGCGAAATGCATGTCATGTACAACGTTATTTACATGCGGCGCTCGTGGTGCACTTGCGTCCAGTTCGCTACATTGATATACACCAAAATGTGAATTCCGTGACGAGACTGTGACGAACATAAACGGCAGATGGTAACATGAAGATCGCGAAATGCATGTCATGTACAACGTTATTTACATGCGGCGCTCGTGGTGCACTTGCGTCCAGTTCGCTACTTTGATATACACCAAAGTGTGAATTCCGTGACGGGACTGTGACGAACATAAACGGCAGATGGTAACATGAAGATCGCGAAATGCATGTCATGTACAACGTTATTTACATGCGGCGCTCGTGGTGCACTTGCGTCCAGTTCGCTACTTTGATATACACCAAAATGTGAATTCCGTGACGTGACTGTGACGAACATAAACGGCAGATGGTAACATGAAGATCGCGAAATGCATGTCATGTACAACGTTATTTACATGCGGCGCTCGTGGTGCACTTGCGTCCAGTTCGCTACTTTGATATACACCAAAATGTGAATTCCGTGACGTGACTGTGACGAACATAAACGGCAGATGGTAACATGAAGATCGCGAAATGCATGTCATGTACAACGTTATTTACATGCGGCGCTCGTGGTGCACTTGCGTCCAGTTCGCTAGCTTGACATGCCCCAAAATTGGTATTGCGCGACGTGACTGTATGACGAACATAAATTACAGGTCCTAACATGGAAATCATAACATGCATGTTATGGACAGCTTGATTTGCTCCTTGTTGACTGCTTCGCATTACATCGATTCCCAAAATGCGTAGGATCGGCCGGTTTTTAATATTTATTTTATTTGCATTTTTTCGATTTTTTTTCGAACTGAGAACTTTTGCAACCGGCGGACGAAAGAATATCTCCTTCAACGGCGATCAGCCAACTTTTCGCATCGGAGACCCACCAACGAAGCTAAAACAGGAGACATCGTCATAGTCCGAGCCGAGATATTATTTCGACAAATGCGGAAACTTGCAAGAGTTCTTCAAGTCAACACAGCAGCTGATAGCCATGTAGGTTCTTGCAAGATTCAACAACAGCAAGGAGTTGTTACTAGCAGACGTATGCAAAATCTTTATTCCCTCGAGCTGAAAGAGTGAACTGGCGGACGGACGCGGGTTGAATTAAGTGCAGCACACTATCGGACCGAAGGGGAAGAAATGCCTCTTTCAACGAGGAAGTCCGCGCTCGCGAGCACTTGCCGGAAGAATCCACCGGAACGGCTGGAAATAAATATCGTTCACGATCTGTTACAAGTGGGTCCTTTCTAGTGGACCGTATGCCATATTTAAGCAGCCTTGTGTAGCGTAGCATGGCAAAAGGGTGGGAAAGAGAAGTTAGGGAAAGCAGCAGTGATGTGAGGGTGACAAGGAGGGAAATGAGGAGGGGAGAGAGTAAAGCATAGCATAACCTTGTGTAGGGCCATATAGCAAGGAGGTGGATAGGGAAAATGAGTATGGATATCTGGAAAAGGATAACAGAAGAAGGGTCAAGCATAGCGTTGTCTCGTATAGTACGCTATAACAAGGGGTGGGAAATAAAGGTATGGGTGAGGAGGAGGGGAACACCACCAGCTCCGCTGTTTCTTCACACCACTAGCGCGCAACTGCCCGAATTTTTTATTTGGTATTTGATTTTCATGCCACTTAAGAAACGCTAGCAGTCCGCAAAGTTTAGCAGGAAATACATTCATATGATGCTTGTACACTATCCAGGCAGCACAGCACATTGGCCCAATATTGTTTATACGTTCGCAAACGATGGTCCAATGAAGGCCCAGTCATGCCACTACAGAACCAATGTTTGCAGAGCCAGCCTATAAGGATGCAAACCATGGTCCTTTGAAGCCACCCAAAATACAATAGTGGTACCGCCAATATTCAAGGACGGCAACAAAGGGCCACCGTAGCCAGCCAAAATACAATATTGGTACCGCCATTGTACAAGGACGGCAACAAAGACCATCGTTGCCAGCCAACATGTAATATTGCACCGCCATCGTAAAAGGACGGAAACAAAGGCCCATCATTCCCAGCCTACATAGAATATTGGCACAGCCATCCTGTAAAGACGGCAACAATGGAATACCGTTTGCAGCCAATGTACAATATTGGCAACGCCGTTTCATAAATATGGAAAAAAACACTATCGTAGTCAGTCAACAAGCAAAACTGGCACTTCCATTACTGCGTTGGCATTTCATTAAAGAGTTGCCATTACTGAGTTGTATTGCTGAGGTGGTATTCGGTGTGGCACAAAATACATGCTAAATAGTTGAACAAAATTTGTTTTACAGATGTTAAGATATATAAAATAAAATATGCACCAAGTTTTCAACTGACTTTTCGAGCTGCTGGAAAGACTTTTATGAGAAAGGAAATTGAACACAGAATAAAATTGAACTTTGCAATGCTTGTTAGAAGATAACGTTAATTGTGCGATACAGCCAGCATATACACCGCAACTGCAAAAAACAAAAAAAAAGCCTTAAACACTGCCTTTACATTGATTGTATATAGCATTGATGAGTTAATAGAGTTGAAATGAATTCTAGTTTGCTTCGCAATCGACATTTTCAACTGGCTCGGCTTTTGTGCGTGCACCCGGAAATTGTTCTGACGGCTTTATTAGCGGCGAACAGTCAAAACATTTCATGTGACTTCAGCCACATCATCTATTAATTTTGTTTGATTCACGACTGATTAGATTACAGGATCGTAGCTTTTTTGTGTGCGCGCTACAGCGATGCGCTCTCCAAGACTGCGCTATCGCTATTGGAATCACCAAATGAGCGATCACTTATGTTTGCACTCTCAACGCTTCACGCAACCAGCCGTGTTCACTTCAAATAAACGTTCTAGGTGTTCGGGAGGCCGGAGAAGCAGCGCGACGCCATGTCTTGCTCTGGAATTTTATGTCCTCGCCTCCCGGCAGTGGGGTAGCATGGTGGCGGCTGGTCATAAAACACTTGTTACTTGACGGCTGCTCCGCCCATGACGGTTCGGGGGGGGGGGGGGGGGGGGCAGGGTGTACGGCTTGAGACGACGGGACCTCGGAAGATGCTATGCATTTCGGCCCCTTCTGGCCGGCGGCTATCCTTTGTTAGTTGGTGATGGTTACTTCCCCTCTTTCGGGCTTTAGGCATCGGCGTGCGCGCGCCCTTCAGCATTCAGTCGGGAGTCATCGGCAAAAAAACGAACTCTGATGCCGCGACAGGATCACATTCTACGGCGATGCTACAGTGATCAAGCAACTGCCTTGTGCATCTTTGGACCTGATTGTTTGGACTTTTGAGAAGCCGCCCGCAGATGAGCGTCGATGTGTTCTGACAACTCGCGAACTTTCCGCTGGACATTTATGTTCCGATCGCGTTCAGTAAGTCATTTTTTTCCTTCACTGTATGTAACTTTCCGTGTTTTTCGTTTGTGAAATATGTGCTGTGTATTTTCTTTAGAATTGTTAGTTTGTGAAAAGCCACGTGGTTGGCTTTTTTGTGCGCGTTGGAGTTGGTTAATTATGTCCGCGCCCTTAGCGAAGTTGTCAGCATTTGCGTGTGTTATTTTGTTTGTTTATCGCCTTGCTGGGTGCCGGCGAAACATCTGTTTTTCATTTGCCCTTCGCCGATCGTTTCGCGGAAGGAAATTCTGGATTTGTAACACTCAAATTTTCAATAGTTGTGAAGTTATCGCCTTCTTTCAAGCTCTAGCCGCAGTCACCGTTTAAGAAATAAATAGGCTCTGTACTTTCTGGTAGTTCAAGGCGGATATGGATTGCCGTTCTATCGAATGCCTGTTCATATAGACGTTCATGTATTTCATTTTATACCACACTTCGCTTTTCACTCGATTCCTTTTGAACCTTCGGTGTACTGACAACTCAGTTAAGCCCTAACAGGGAGGAATATTGGCTGTGTGAATTTGTGAGTGGTGCCTTTTCCGCGATTTGTAATATACGATTGTTATTCAAAATAATTAGTATCGGTTCTATGCAGCTGTTATCTACAAACAAGTGATCAGCAGAACAAAGCGCGAAATGCGAAATTATTTTCAAAACTTGTAGTATCTTTACTATATGTACACTGTATACTTTCAGAATAAACTTCTATTTACTCTCAGCATTTCGAGGTGATTATTCCTGCTCCTTAACCTAAATACAAAAGCGTGGGCAACAGGCAGTCAATTTCACGCTCGAAAATTTACTTCATGTTAAACTACATATTCAGTGGAAAACGTCGAAAAGATATTGGCGTAGCCAACGAAAAGGCTGGCAAGAGCCGGCGTTAAACGCTGGAAAAGAAAGAACGATGGCACAGCCAAATAAAAAAAGCCGGCTAGAAATATTGGAGTTGCGAATATTTATACAATGCTGGCGATACGTACGACGGACAATGTTGGCTTAAGCCATCTTTGCCATTATTGGCGATATGTTGGACGGACAATATTGGCTACAGCCATCTTTGCAAACAATGGGCATTTATTGGCTTCCAATATTGGACCAATGAACATTTAGGTGTAGCAAAACCCCGAAAGCCAACGTAGGACAAATATTTCTGGCACCAATGTTTCCCAACCTTGGGCCGAGCTTGGTCCAATGCCGGAGGGCTGCCTGAGATATATATACAGCAGATCTACGAATTATAATCGTAAACTTCCGCTCGAAAGGTTCGCAGTAAAAGAGACTTTCCTTGTAACGCTCTACAGGACTTTATTGGTCCATGACACATTCCCTCTAGACCACAGCTGTAGTTGGGCACTTGTCTTCGCGGACGCAGTTGCGTTGGGAGTCGCGGTAGAATCCCTGGGCACAGAAGCAGCCTCGCTGGCAGTCCGGTGTGCATCCGGGACCGATGGTCTTCGCCTCGCACGTGGCCTCGGCGCAAGAACTGCTAACACACGTCTTCTACTCCTCGTTTTCGCGACATGATGACGGCACAGGTGATGACGCTGCACGTAAGGTGAAATAAGTGTGCATAATCAATCCATCAATCTTTCTTTATGTGCCCAGAGACTACCTGAAAGCGACACCAAGCAGACATACAATTTTAATAGCGAGACTGTTCTTAGGATTAGGATGTTGTAGGTTGCCGGCGGATCTAGCTTTACGAAATTTGCAGGCAATTGCCCCGCCCGGTTTCCTCTTTTCTGATCATATGAAACCAATGTCCTTAAAGCGAAGCGCGGGCATGCTCTATAGAACGTCCTGCTTATAGAAAGCAGCCCTTGCTTAACCGGTGGCCTGTGAGCTGTTCCGCATACAGTATTTTACCGGGCCCCATATCCCCCCCACCACACCCCAACATAAATGTCACTCATCACCAGTCACATGCGAGACCTGCAACTGTCAAAAACTTCAAGAGCACTCCTTCCTTAATTTCCAGTGCCCACGCGGAAACACAATATCGTTTAGACTGTCGTGTGGCGAGCCTAAACGTTGTAGCTCTTCAAAAAAAAAACATTGACGGTCTTTATTAAGTACACGGCACTGAAGCAAATAATGTTCTATACCACCACAGGTCTTGCAAGCCGGGCACAATTGGTGTCGCGGAGATCTGATCTTGTCACGGCAGGCCTTGTCACAAGGCCTGCTGCACACAGGCTTTTTTCCCTAGAGACCTTACACATTTCCTCAATCCAGAAATGCATTAGCGCTACCCGAGCGAGTAGACATGTGGACCTCTAAGAGGACTCACCGGCCCATCTTATTCGTAGGATCGGTTAATCGCGACTCTAACGAAACTGTTCTTGGTCGAGGCCTTCATGTTCGCGGACCATCGTATATCGTAAATCGTTGTGGGATTTACCCACAGAGAGTGGGTAAATCCCACCACTCCCACTAATGACTACTCCCACAACTTACCACCGCACCCCCTCCACTGCTTCCGCCACTCCTCCCACTTCAGTCAATCACTTCATGCCACGTCGTTCCCACTTCATGCCACTTCATTCAACACACTTCATTTCAACGCACTGGACGCCACAGCTTCGCTGATTCTTCACTGTCCGCCAAGCGGAGCTAGCAGAACTTTTTTTTCTCGAATACGTAAGTTACAATTTCACAATACCCAAAGCACCACTCTTTGCCCGAGAATACACTTCGTAAGCAAGAAAACGCGCGAAAAGAAAATACAGGCGAACAGGCCGCGTCAAGGTCCCTGCCCAAGCTCGCCGTGACTCCGTAGATTTTAGCGATGTCTTTTTGATCCTGCGTAATCGCTTCCCGCTCAGCATTACTATTCTTCTAAGGAACACAGTCTTAAGACAGCAATTTTCGAAATATTCATTCACTAAATGTGGCCGAAATACACAAAAAGACTGAAATTCATGACTTCGTATTGACGTTCACGGGACGCAGTTTCGGCACGAAATTGAAACATAAAACCTTAACCTTCATTTCCTCTTCTAATAGTTAAATATTCTAACTCTTCTAATTATAACATATTATAACGAAAATAACGACAGTAGAGTTCTGAAAAAAGAATAATTTATCGGCTAGTGTTTCACTAGTGTCCCTTTGAAGTCTCAGCGCTTGTGCTCGCATCAAGTAAGAAAATATAACAAAGGAAACTTACAGAAGAAGGTAAGTAAGAATGACGGAAAATATAAAACGTGAAGTCACAACTACAGAGTCTAATACGACGATAAAAGAACACGAAAATTACTAAAGGACAATGATTATCGAGACTCTTTACAGTGTAACAAAATGCACAAGTTCAAACAAGACAGAACTTCATCGGAAGATGGAGGTTGAAGCGATGAGAAATGGTTGAACAAGGAATATATGTCACTAGAAAACACGTTTCGACCAGCGCGCTACTTTTCTACTTGTCGAAAAGTGTGGCAAGTTCGCTGACTTTTCGTCGAGGCAGCGATTTCCTTGAAGGAGATAAGCCAACTTGTCGAAACGGTGTCTCCCACATCATTCCCTTTTAAAAAAAAATTTAAAATTTTTAAAATTCGCCACGTGATCTCAAAAGACGAATGAGAATAAAAGCACATGAACTCTGTGTGCAACTATGCCAGAACAGCGTCCTCTTTTGAAAGAAGTGACTGTGAATAATGAGAAATGTAAAAGTCAAGCAAAAAATTTTAGGCAGCTTCGCGCTAGTGGGGCCAAGTCTCAAGGAAGTGAGGAGCTGAGTGTCCTGCATTGTTTCTCTTTATTTTTCTCGTCCTTTCCTTTCTCTCTTCTTTCTCTCTTTCTCTCTCTCTCTTTCTAGCTCTTTTTTTGTCTGTATTTTATTTCTATCTTCTTCTCTTTATCTATTTCAGCCTCTTTCTCACTCTTTTTATCTTTCTTTCTCTTTTTCCTTTCTTTCTCACTTCATTTCTCGCATCCTCTTTTTTTTCTATCTCTTTCTCTATCTTTCTCTATTTCTGTATCTTTCTCTGATTCTCTCTCTCTTTCTTTCTCTTTCTGTCTTGCACTCTTTTATCTATCTCTTTTTGTGTGTTTCTTTCTATATCATCCTTTACGCTGTCCCCTTCTTTCTCTGTCTCTTTATCTCTTCCTGTCTTTCTTCGCTTTTTTTCTGTCTATTTCTCTCTTTCTTTTTCGTTCTATATAATTCTATCTCTCTCTCTCCCTCTTCCGGTACTCGTTCTCTCACCCACCAGAGTTGTTGCATCCCGCAACGGACAAATCGGCGCACGTGAGAAAGCGAAGACAGAACGTGCCGGTTCTTGATGATGATAGTTTTGTGTTTTAATTTTAATTTCAGTTTTAACTTTATTACATTAATTAAAAAATTATAACATAAAATAATACAATAAATTTTATTTATGGCTAGGGCTCCGTGTTTTTGGATTAATCCCAAAAAATCTGATAAACCCTCGCCGGCAAATTTTCGACAATTCCGATTTATCCGATAAACTCCGATTTTAAAAGAGCATTTTCACAGCTGAGATTCATCAATTTAACGGAACGAACATCCATCAGCGGCAGAAATCTCGTAAAGTATGCTCGCGTCTATTAAAACGAACTTTAAAGTTGAAACACTAACAAGCGTAGGTGTTTTGTATTCAAGTATTTGGGCTTGGGTGCATATGTGTTTGTGCGTTCAAACCTTCGAGACATCTAAAATACATGTAGTGTGTTTGCATGTTTTCGTGTTCAGATATATTTTCATCTAAGATTTCGCAGTATTGAAAATAATAATATTAATAGGTCATTTATTTCTCATCTAGAAGATGGGAGACGACAAGCAGCTTGCCTAGTTCCTGTCCCCCCAAAACTACACTTTGGCGAATTTACAGCAGTGCAATAGTAAAATCCAGTGTTACAGCTATGCAGTATAGCTTTATTAATAGGATAAGTAAAGAGCAAGTAAAAAAAAATTAAAGGATGGAGAAACAGGGTTATCAGCAACAATGCAACGCATCTTCATTGGAAATAAAACTAATAAGACCACATTGGACAACTCGTAATGAAAATTAAACACCGGATTTCGGCGAATACCCGCCACCGTGGTCTAGTGGGTATGGTGCTCGACTACTGACGTGAAGGTCGTGGGATCAAATCCCGGCCTCGGCGGCCGCATTTTCGACGAAGGCGAAAATGCTTGAGGCCCGTGTGCTTAGATTTAGGTGCACGTTAAAGGACCCCAGGCGTTCGAAATTTCCGGGGCCCTCCACTACGGCGTCTCTCATAATAATATCGTGGTTTTGGGACGTTAAACTCCATCAATTATTATTATTATATCGGCGAATTAGATATTTACGAGAAATAAACTCCGATAAACGCCAAATTTCCTTCGCAAAAATAAACTCAGAAGAAGACCCTCCGAATTTCTAGAAAGATAAACTCCGAAAAACACCTTCCGGAATTTCAAGAAAAGCAAACTCCAAAAACACGGAGCCTTATTTATAACGTATTTTAATGTCCACGCTATCATATGCAGCCGTTAGGTTGACCCATTCCATTACATTTATATTTTCTTTTGTCTTTATCAGGTTGCTGATAACTCGCACCGGTGCCGGACGGGATAGTCTGGAAGAAGGAAAAGGGTTTAACTCGGTACTCTTGCCAGCAATACGCATTGCAAAGCCTTTATTCAGAGTGTATTCAGATGATGGTTGAGAAGGTCTATCCGGTTACCTTACGCGGAATTTTAAAAACATCTACGCATCTCCACGGAAGTGAATCATGACGAGTGGGCGCAGCACTGGGGATCGTTCTTACCGTAAATCACCCTTGACATTGCCCACTCGCGCATGTAAATGAGGGCCAACGCGTGAGTACAGTGTATACAATGTGTTTTTGCCGTTGAGCCACCGCTTCCCGCGCCCTCAACTCCGGGGCAGCAGTTTGTTGTCGGCGTTGCTGTTTTGCCGCTGCTTCCCGAGCTCTCGCCTACCGGGGTAGCTTGCTGACTGCTTAGACGTTGAGCCGCCGCATGCCACGCTCTAGCCAGCGGAGTAACAGCTTGTTGTTGGCGTGGCCGCTTTGCCTTTCGCGTGCGAGAGCGCATTCACGATCGTTTTCATCTATGGCAGAAAGAGTAGAGTAGAGTAGATCCTTGAATCTGTGGCGCACACACCCACGCTGGGGGGATTGGCCAAGAACCGGATAGTTTTGTAAAATTATTTAATAAAAGTTTAAATTTGGTCTCTTTAAAAGAGATGAGAATGAACAGGAAAAAATTATTAATGGAGTGTAATAATGAACTGGAAGAAAGCAATGAAGCGGTGAATTTAATTTAAATTAACAAAAAAAGAAAAGCAGGTGGGAGAAGTTTGGAAAAGCATAAAGTAGGAGCAAAGATTGATTTCAAAGCTTAAATCTCTTTGAACCTTTAATGAACTTCTGCAGTGCATCAGCAATGTTCCCGTCACTGTGGCCCAGACCCAAAGCCCCGGAAGATAGGACATTTTGCGCATTTAAATCTAACCTAAGGAGGCGGAAAATGGCACCTAAAGTATTTTTGCGCAAGCAAGAGTATCTCTTACAAGAAATGAGAAAATGTTCGGTTGTCTCAGGAACTCCGCAAAAAGAACAATGAGGGGAAGCTGCCAGACCAGCTCTGTGTAAATATAAATTTAGCGGTGGAGTCTGACAACGCAGTCTCGAATGTGTGGTCTGGAACGCGCTTATTCTTCATCGTCATCAGCCACGGCACAAACAAAGTGCACACAATGCCTTACAGATGTGTAGCGGGTACCTCGCTTATCAGCAGAATGACGAATGGAATTGTGGCATAGAGGGCTGACTGTTGACCCGAAGGTCGCGGGATCAAATCCCAGGCCGCGGTGACCGCATTTGAGTGGAAGCGACATCCTAGAGGTCCGTGTACATAGATTTAGGTGTAAGTTGAAGCACCCCAGGTGGTAGAAATTTCCAGACCCCTGCATTGCAGCATCCTTCATAATCATGCCGTGCTTTTGGGACGAAAACCATGGCAATTACATAGTATATCCATTGAGGTACCACTCAGTGTCAAAGATATTGCAGTGTGGAGAAACAACGTCAGATAAAATTACATCACTGCCACTTTTCTAAAAATAGTGAAAGATGTAATATTGTCACCAAGCTAGCAACTAGGTGATAGAAGACACAGGGGCGAAGATACACACGGGGCGTTTACTTTAGGAGAAAATGGCTAACACACCAAGGCGCGCGCACAGCGATTAACTTTGTTGTCCTCCTACAAGAGGCTGGCCACCACAGCTGCCAGCCTACCTCGCGTCATTATAGCATGCCTGTTAAATTCGAGCACATTTTGTGGCAGATAGGATACCAATTGGCACCAATTTCGTCACCCCTCGCTTTGTAGTATGTTACGTACCGGGTGTTCCTTGTTTCGGGCACTGGTGCAAGGCGACGCACTCGCGTTCGTCATTCCGGTAGAATCCGTCGGCGCAGTAGCAGCCGTAGCGGCAGTCGGCCGTGCAGGCCGGGGCCGATTATGGGTCGACTGCAGCTGGCCTCGGCGCAGCCGCTGCTCACGCACCGCTTCCACACCTTCGTTGAGGTCGCATTCTTGAGGCTCCGGCCCGAAGTTGAACAACCGAGGAGCACCTTTGCTGCCTGCGCAAGAACGACACATGTGTGGAACACGTAGCAATAGTTGTCGTGGTCAACCAGACTTGCACCCGAGCTACACGGACACAGAAAATGACATTAACTTCCTAATGCCTTAAGATTTAATGCCATTAGCGCAGTGCCACAATAGCAAATTAAATGGCATTCGCCTTGATGCTATTCGTCACCTAATTCCTTAATTAGGATTCATTGGGCTGAAAAATCTGTATTCTCGACGCCAAAGCCTGCTCAGCGCAGTGCGCATAGAACATTTGAAATAGTATTTATCATGTGAGAAATATTTTATAGATTACTTTCAACACAAAGATGTTATTTCCCGGTTGCACCATCCAGCAATTCACTTCAGAAGTTTCAACGGCTTCGACATGACAAGCGCCATATCGCATTGAACATGCAATGACCGAAGTTGTTGTGGTCGGTACAGCAAGCCATAAAATCCAATGCATAGCCAAATACTCCAGAATGAGCACCGTAAGATTAAAGCAAGCAGATGCTAAGTCACGCTAAGAACTTCGCTTCAAGTCAGAACTCTTACCAGTAACTCGGAGCGCAGGTCGCAGCCGTGGCCGCTAGCAACAACAAGAACCCTTTCATTCCTTGATCTTTGCCAAAGTCTTCGTTCTAGACCTTGAAGCCGAACTGGCTGTGGCTGAAGCGCTTGGGCCGCTTTTGTTCCTTCCTCAAGATATATCTTTTCCAGCGATCAGGAAAAGTAAGCTGTCTTGTTTTCAAATTGAAAGCACATTTCACACCATTACTCAGCGACTGCTGCGTGCAGTTCCTGAAGGGAAATCCGCATTGCATCGTGGAAAGCACTCTCAGGCGGGGCCTGATAGCTCTTTTCGTCAGCTTCCTGCACGTGTCCCTAACACGACGTGTGGTTACTGACTAATTGGGCTGCTCCAGATACAGCTTTTCCGTCAGCTGCAATCTGCCGACTGACAACATGTCCACTCCGTTTTCTTGCCAAGGAGCCAAATATGAAGACATTCTGCGATAAAAATTGGAAGCACATACGCTAATGACCCGACGGAAGAAGTTGACTGATGGAACGCCTCAACCGCCCGGAGTTTCGACACGTGTAAGTAGTACTTTGAAGGTTTATGGTATTTCTGCTCATTTCCTGCTTTTCTTGTTTGACTACGCGACATTTTTGAATGCAATAAACTTTTCTTTCCGAAACTGTTCAGGGGTGCTACGCGGGATGGCCCGAGTTTGGCGAAACTCGGGATCTTTCCGAGCTCTGGGCGACACCACCTTTTGAACGAGCTAACAGTACGAAAAGGTAAAATCCATTCCCTCAGCAAGCGCTGTGTTCCAGTGGCTACGATGGAACGCGGCGTCAGGTGAAGGGCGATCGACAAAGTTGGGCGGTGTCTTCAAACCAGAGACTTCTTTCATTTGTTTGTCGTTCCACTAAGTGCAGAAGTGCACCCATGCAACAAAGTGTCAGCAACTTTTACTAACGAAATTTTCAGAGGTACAGACCGCTGAAGGTTCATTTTTAAGCGTTTAATGTCTGCACTAAGCATCCTTATAGAATAATTAGCACCATGGCCTCTGAGATTAGTTCCGACCTAGTGCCCTACAACGCCGCGGCCGGAGCTAATCTCCAAGGCCACGTGTTTAATCATCATTGGTCGGCCTGTACATTCTAGCGTGTTGCTCGGCCGGCGCGCGCCCTCTTCGTTTCCCTTCTTCATCGTGTGCTGCTGCCCGAGCACGTGCTCCGGGCTGATTAGCTAATTGACTGGGTTGGCTCACCCACCTAAGTAAGTCAAAAGATGCTAAGACCAAGCTAATTAAGCCACGTCGTGCTAAGACCGAGCGAATTGAGCCATACCTTTACTAAGACCACACTAATGAATCCGTGTAGAGTAGTATCAAGGTAGTTAAGATCCATGGTAACTAACACGACGCTAATTAGGAGAACGTTAATTAAAACCAAGCTAATTTGGGACTTCACTTACGGATATCGTGCTAATTATGACTATGCTGAATTAGCTACACGCTAATTAGGGCCTTGTTATTGAAATCTGAATGAATTAATGATGTGTTCATTAAAAATTTTCACTTAAGGCAGAACTATTCAATAGCATGTTAATTAAGGCTTAGGTAATTATACCATCACAATTGAGACCGAACTGACGCGGTCTTCAGTCCGAAGCAGACCTAGCAGACTAAGAATGAGCTCCTCTGATGACACTAGCCTTGCATAAGTAGTGCAGGCCGACCAAATTATTTTATATGCACAGAAGCTGCTGCTTAGCGTTCATCGCATGAAGCGCTTGACAGTCACACCGGCAATATGACAGTCACGAGTTGAACTCGTGCTTTCTGAGAATCAACGAGCTTTGTACCCGAGTTCGCATGTCAATCAGTTTGATTGAAAGACGCCCGCAGCGAAGATCGGGTCCACCCACCGCGTTTGCTTTTGATGAGGAGCAGGGCTCACGCCGCAAGGCCAGCGAGCGGTGCGATTCATATATGAGCTTAATCGCACGGACTATGCACACACGCACGAAGAACTAAAGGTCATATCATCACGTGACTATGATATCTGGCATTTAATTTCACCGTGCTCACGACGTACTGCCTCGAAGCAAGCACTCCTGGTGGCATTTGCGGCGAGAAATGTTAGTATACTTGTTTGTGGAGACATTGTTTTTACCGATATTGCAGAAAAACCTTTACACGTGTAATGTAAGCAGGAGAAACCTGCCCATTTATTTATCTGTAATATTAGATAGAAGCGAAACGAGCTGCCCGAGAGTGCTGCGTGTACGCGCTTGTTGCCTTCTAGAGTCGAAATTTCCATGCTGCAGGTAGAACGAAAGAACTTGTCCGAAAGAGGACACTCGATTCGGAAAGAGGACATTCAACTGAACGTCGAGGAGCGGCGTCCAGTTGCAAAAGACATAGTGGGACACCAACGCTGGCGTTGCTGCACTGTTGATGTGTTTGCCGAGAGGGGGGAACTGACGCGCTTGTACGCGGTGCTTCTTAGTAAACCGCCTCAAATGGCCGCACATGCGTTTGTGACGCCATGAGCGCATTTGTAGCCGCTTTACGCAACGCAGCATTCTCGCTCTCTGCACTGTCTTCCTGTCTGATGACCGCGTGGGGCGAGCTCGGAGCAAACTCGGGCGCCTGAGAAGCTCGAGGCATCCTGCCCAGCTTGTGCAAGCTCATGGTAGATGGGAAGGTCCCGTCTTTTATTAACCCTCTGGAAGCAATCGAATCCTGGGAACTTGTGACGAACACGTCTTTTATATGAAATGGGGGCCAGGCAGGCAACTGTGGTCGAGTTCTTTTTATGCGCATCCCATGGCTGAAAGAAATTCTTTGGAGCAGAGCCAGGGAGGGGGGGGGGGGGGCGGGGGAGCACGTGTTTGATGTGCCGCCTCCTAGTTACCGAACACTTTAAAAAGCGGGTTGTGTTATACGTATTGCGCGCGGTTACGTCGCGAAAGTTTTGTCATCACCTCCTCGATGTCGTCTCGCGGTTTGGTTTTCCGCCACAGTCAATAAATGACGACGTCACGTACTTCCCGAGTCGCACATTCGTGAGGAAATGTTATGCCTTAGGCCTAAAACACGAAAAGACGTCGCCGTACGAACCACCGGCTAATATAGCTGAACGCACCAACCGAAACCAGACACCAATGCAAACGGCACATGCCCATGAATCATACGAACATACGCCCGAATCACGTGTGCCCTTGTTATACACCTGCCTTTCTGAACGTTGGCAGAGAACCCTCATTTTCGCTTGGTCATACACAAGTACCAAGTTTATATGTCATCAGATTATGTGTTTACATTGAGCAGGTGTTTATCTGATGGAATGATCTCGCGTGCTTTAAATGCCCCGCGCAGATGACCGCAGCGCGGCAGCCGATCGCCTCCGCGACGAAAGAAATAGTCCCGCTCATAGATAGATAGATAGATAGATAGATAGATAGATAGATAGATAGATAGATAGATAGATAGATAGATAGATAGATAGATAGATAGATAGATAGATAGATAGATAGATAGATAGATAGATAGATAGATAGATAGATAGATAGATAGATAGATAGATAGATAGATAGATAGATAGATAGATAGATAGATAGATAGATAGATAGATAGATAGATAGATAGATAGATAGATAGATAGATAGATAGATAGATAGATAGATAGATAGATAGATAGATAGATAGATAGATAGATAGATAGATAGATAGATAGATAGATAGATAGATAGATAGATAGATAGATAGATAGATAGATAGATAGATAGATAGATAGATAGATAGATAGATAGATAGATAGATAGATAGATCCGCCATGAAACTCTAACACATAACCATAAAATAACTGCACGAATAGCTGACGCCGTCTCGCCGCTAATTAAGGAGAGCCTTTTAAATTGGTCGCGGGAAGCGTGACTCTCCAAATTGGACTTGTGTATAGAATTGCCGACCCTTGACCAGACCCGGCGAGTCGCAATAGCCAGTGGGGCCCTGGTAAAGGGGCATTCACACGAGGGAGAAATCCTCGGGGGAGAAGCGAAGATTGCGGATCACGTGACAAAGACGTCACGGATTAGCGAGTAGGCGCGACCTCTCCTCGCCTCCTCGGAGGAGACGGGGACCTTTTCTCCGACAGGTCAAACTATCCCCCCCGCGATGGGGGGATATGGCGGTATTTCGTGCAGGTGTTTGGCCACATATTGTACTTTCTTTCAGAGGGTGCGGCGGCGTGCTGGTGGTTTCGTTGTCTGCAACCGGTGAAACAGGCGGTATAATACACCAGAGTGGTCTGATAACACTGGTCTCCCCCTCCATGCGTCTCGTCCGTGTGAGCGGGGGACATTTGGGGGGTTTTCTCCTCACGAGTTCACGTCACTAGGCTCCGCCTTTATCCCCCCGAGGATTTCTCCCTCGTGTGAATACCCCTTAACCCACGTTAACCAAGCATCCTTATTTTTATTAAAGTTGTTTCCATCCCCCCCTCTCTCTCTCTCTCTCTCTTTCTTTCTCTCTCTCTCTTTCTTTCTCACGATCTCTCTCTGTGTGGACATATTTGTATATGTTTCCGTCTACCTCTCGTTCGTTTCACGCTTCGCCAGCTACATTCCTCGCGTATATTCTCCAGTCACGCTTACTTGTCAAGATGACAGAGGGCAAATCACCACAAACGGACGACATTTGGACAAGTCAGACAGTCCGCTCTCGTTACGTCATCCGTTCTTCGCACTTACCCTTTGGCATCAAGGAGTACCAACTAGCCCAGACCACCACCCTCCTAAGTTACTTCTCAAGCCCTTGCCAAGGCGGACACGGCCCATTTCGATGTCACAAGCGAGGTCATGCCAGTATTGTGCCATTTTCTCAGCAAACTGATTGTAGTAAACAAGATGAATGCGGAATAGAGTTATACACTATCCTCGGTTCATTTACTGATTAAATGTCTTGCATAATTCCGGCCATGTCAGTAGTAGTATAGTATGTGGGGTTTTACGTCCCAAAACCACGATATGATTATGAGGGACGCCGTAGTGGAGGGCTCCGGAAATTTCGACCATCTGGTGTTCTTTAACGTGCACTGACATACCACAGTACACGGGTCTCTACCATTTCGCCTCCATCGAAATGCGACCGCCACGGCCGGGATCGAACCGCGACCTTCGGGTCCGCAGCCGAGCACCCTAGCCACTGATCCACCTAGGCGGACCGGCCATGTCAGTACTCAGGTATGCTGAAGTGAATGAGGGTGTTTGAGGGCAGTATTTTTGCAACGTTCAAATACACGCGTAAAAGGTATGCTCTGATCAAGAGGAAGAGTAGCTGCGTCGGTAATTTGCACCACGTGCTATAGGCTTATTTGTTTCTCATTGTTTTCCTCTGCCTCCCTCTACACTTGAAGCACGTTCCCCTTGCTAGTTGTTCGGCCATGAATTGCCTGCCAAGTTGAATAAAAGCTTAAACTTAAGAAAGACGCGGTACCGCGGAATGACGTGCTATGTCACAGAATCTAAAGCGGAACGGCATTCTGACTAGACTGATTCAAAGAAGCGATTAAAATTAAAAATACACTTTTTAGAAGGCAATCCATGGAAACCAAGAATCGTGTGTCTTATCACATCGTGCACACTTTCATTATGCCTGTCCAAGGTTTCGAGATTACTGTTTTGTACCGTTCATAATAATATCTGGGGTTTAACGTCCCAAAAACACGATATGATTATGAGAGACGCCGCAGTGGAGGGCTCCGGAAATTTCGACCACCTGGGGTTGTTTAACGTGCACCTAAATCTAAGTACAAGGGCCTCAGACATTTTCGCCTCTGGTTCCAAAAGTTCTCAGTTAGGCATTTAGTACATCGACTGAGTAGAATAACTAGAAGATGTCCTTCGCCCTCGAGTCGTCTTAGGCGACTGCATAAGGCAACTCGAAGACGACTGGAAGGCAACTAGGATTGTACCTAATAAAGTGGTAAATACTTAAAATAAACTTCGTCTGGCAATTAGAAACATCCGCATCATCGAGTTATTAACAACAACCCTTTTTATATCATAAGTATTCCCCCATGTACTGATCCCATAAGTAATGTCAGTATGAACTCAAAGTATAATGATATTAAAGCCTGCAGTGGAAAACATGCCCGTGCTTTTAATTAGTGCCCGGACGTCAAAGGTGGTTCTTTATTTAATGAATGCAATGGGATTAGTCGATTTCAAGTTAGAATCTAATTTTGTTCCAACAAATCACAAAAAAACCTGTCGCAGGTATTAAATGACTGTTGAAGGTTACTTGTACACATGACAACAACCTTTGATTAGATTTAAATAACATAAATGGTTTACCTGACGCCACTCGACAACTCGAAGCCAATAACTCTCCCGACTTGTTTTATATTTCTGCCAACCTCTGTTCGAGAGGCCGTCATCAGCTGTCATCACACCCGTGCGCCGCTTTCGCAACATTCGCTGTGTGAAGTCAACTTTCAAAATAAATATAGCAGATCACCTCAAGTCGAAGCAGGCGATTCCCGATGCCATCTTCGTTCGTTCACGCTGAAGCCAGTTAAACGCCCTCCGTTCTTAAAGTTCGGACATCTCTCCATCGTGTCTGTGGACTAGTGGTAGTAGAGGGCTTCTCGTGCCCTGAGCCTCAAGGGCCAGACACTAGGAGCTCTCCTGTTCAAACTGTAGCAATTGTAATGGTTGCCTCAGGATCCCTCGCTTAAAAGCTCCCCCACGCCGACGAAGAGTCTCCATGCAAGGTAATGGCCTCAGCTTCCGGACGACAGCTGCATAAGCAACCTGAGAACACCGTGCACCCGGTGCCTGAGTCTGAGGAGTCTGAGGGAGTCCAATTGTGAGTGATATTTTGTGAGTTTGAGTCCGAGTGAGTCCAATTGAGGAAATTTTTAGTTAGTCTGAGTCCGAGTGAGTACGCTTGAGGAAAACATTGGTGAGTGTGAGTCCGAGTGAGCCCTAAGGGCGAGGTATACTTCATGAGTGAGTCTGAGTGAGCTTTAAAATTTTTGCCGACCTATGGAAGGAGTATCACCTGGAAGTTTATTCTAACCAGCGCTCCAGGGTGGATGGGTCGGATGGGGGAAGCGTCTGGTCAGGACGATCAAGCTTCCACTGCGAAAGGTTCTTGGCAAAGCTCAACTTTACTTTGAAGAGCTTACCACTGTGCCTACGGAAGTAGAATCGGTCGTAAACTCGAGGCCTCTGACTTACGTTGAGTAGGACAGCGGGGATGCTCGTGAATTAACCCCAGTAGGGACCTCATCATTGAACGGAGCTAATGACGCTACAACAGCGCAGCAACAACATGCCTGGTGGACCTGACGCGTACGGAAGCGGTACGACGGCGCACTTACCAGAAATGCCTAACTGAGAACTTTTGGAACCGGGGGGACGAAAGAATATCTGCTTCAACTGCGATCAGCCAACTTCTCGCATCGGAGATCCCACCAACGCAGCTAAAACAGGAGACATCATCATAGTCTGAGCCGAGATATTATTTAGACAAATGCGGAAACTTGCAAGGAGTTCTTCAAGTCAACACAGCAGCTGATAGCCATGTAGGTTCTTGCAAGATTAAACAACAGCAAAGGGTTGTTACCACCAGACGTATGCAAAATGTTTATTCGCTCGAGCTGAAAGAGTGAATTGGAGGACGGGAGTGGGTTGAATTAAGTGCAGCACACTATCGGACCGAAGGGGAAGAAATGCCTCCTTCAACCAGGAAGTCCGTGCTCGCGAGCACTTGCAGGAAGAATCCACCGGAACGGCTGGAAATAAATATCGTTCACGATGATTCAGAACTGGCTCCTTGCCAGTAGACCGTATGCCATATTTAAACAGCCTTGTGTAGCGTAGCATGGCAAAAGGGTGGAAAAGGAAGTTATGGATAGTAGCAGTGATGTGAGGGTGACAAAGAGGGAAATGAGGAGGGCAGAGAGTAAATCATAGCATAAACTTGTGTAGTTCAATATAGCAAGGAGGTGGAAAAGGGAAATGAGGATGGGGATGTGGATGTGGATAAGGATGACGGAAAAGGGTGAAGCATAGCGTAGTCTTGTATAGTACGCCATAGCAAGGTGCGGGAAAGAAAACTAAGGGTGATGAGGAGGGAAACATCTCCAGCGTTGTTGTTTCCAGTCTTGACACAATAGTGCGCAAGTGCCCCAATTTTTCATTTCGTATTTGGTTTTCATGCCACTTAAGGAACGCTAGCAGTCTGTAAAGTTTTGCAGGAAATACATTCATATGATGCTTGAGAGTATAACTATGAATTATAATCGTAAACTTCCACTCGAAAGGTTCGCAGTAAAAGAGACTTTCCTTGTAACGCTTTAGAGGACTTTATTGGTCGATGACACATTCCCTCTAGACCTGTGCTGTAGTTGGGCACTGGTCTTCGCGGACGCAGTTGCGTTGGGAGTCGCGGTCGAATCCCTGGGAGCAGAAGCAGCCTCGCTGGCAGTCCGGCGTGCATCCGGGACCGATGGTCTTCGCCTCGCACGTGGCCTCGGCGCAAGAACTGCTAACACACGTCTTCCACTTCTCGTTTTCGCGACTGATGGCACAGGCGATGACGCTGCACGAAAGAAGGTGAAATAAGTGCGCATAATCAATTCATGAATCTTTCTTCATGTGCCCAGAGACTGCCTGAGAGCGACCCCAAGCAGGTCATCATTATCATCATCATCATCAGCCTGTCTACGCCCACTGCAGGGCAAAGGCCTCTCCCATGTTTCGCCAATCAACCCAGTCCTGGGCTTTCTGCTGCCACGTTATACCTGCAAAACTTCTTAATCTCATCTCCCCACCTAATTTTCTGTCTCCCCCTCACGCGTTTGCCATCTCTTGGAATCCAGTCAGTTACCCTTAATGACCAACGGTTATCCTGCCGACGTGCTACGTGCCCGGCCCATATCCATTTCTTCTTCTTGATTTCAACTATGATATCCTTAACCCCCGTTTGTTCCCTGACTCACTCTGCTCTCTTCCTGTCTCTTAAGGTTACACCTATCATTTTCCTTTCCATCGCTCGCTGCGTCGTCCTCAGTATAAGTTGAACCCTCTTTGTAAGTCTCCAAGGTTTCTGCTCCGTAGGTAAGTACCGGTAAGATGCAGCTGTTATATACCTTCCTCTTGAGGGATAGTGGTAGACTACCATTCATGATTTGATAATGCTTGCCGACTGAGCCCCATCCCATCCTTATTATTCTAGTTATTTCATTCTCTCATGGTTCGGCTCCGCGGTTACTGCCTGTCCTAAGTAGGCGTACTCCTTTACAACTTCCAGTGTCTCGCCACCTATCGCAAAGCGCTGTTCTCTGCCAAGATTGTTCCACATTACTTTAGTTTTATGCATATTAATTTTCAGACCTACTCTTCTACTTTCCGTATCCAGTTCAGTAATCATAAGCTGTAATTCGTCTCCCGCGTTACTCATCAATGCAATGTCATCAGCGAATCGCAGATTACTGAGATACTCTCCATTAACTCTTATCCCTAACTCTTCCCAATCTAGGGCCCTGAAAACCTCCTGTAAACACGCGGTGAATAGCATTGGAGAGATAGTGTCTCCCTGCCGTACGCCCTTCTTTATTGGGATTCTGTCGCTTTCTTTATGGAGGACTATAGTGGCTGTGGATCCGCTGTAGATTTCTTCCATTATGTTTATATAGGCTTCGTCGATGCCCTGATTCCGCAGTGCCTGCATGACTGCTGATGCCTCCACCGAATCAAATGCCTTCTCGTAATCTATGAAGGCTATGTATAGGGGTTGGTTGTATTCCGCGCATTTCTCTATCACCTGATTGATAGTACGAATATGGTCTGTTGTTGAGAAGCATGTACGAAATCCTGCCTGGTCCTTTGGTTGATTGAATGTCGTATTAATTCTGTTAGCAATTACTTTTGTAAATAGATTGTAGACAACGGACAGTAAGCTGATGGGCCTGTAATTTTTCAGGTCCTTGACGTCCCCTTTCTTATGGACCAAGATGATGTTGGCATTCTTCCAAGAATCTGGTATCCTCCCTGTCGAGAGACACTTCGTATACAGGGTGGCCAGTTTTTCTAACATAATCTCTCCACCGTCTTTCAACAGGTCTGATGTTACCTGATCCTCACCAGCGGCTTTGCCTCTTTGCATTTCCTTTAGGGCTTTCTTTACTTCTCCTGTCAATACTGGTGGGATGTCAGATTCATCTGGGCTATTATTGCTTCTTACGTTATCATCGTGACTGTCTCGGCTGCTGTACAGATCTCTGTAGAACTCTTCCAGCAGGTATACAAGCATATTGTATACCAAGCAGGTATGCATTTTTAATAGCGAAGCTGTTCTTGGTCGAGGCCTTCATGTTCGCGGACCATCGTAGATAGTAGAGCTTTGTGGGATTTACCCACAGAAAGTGGCTAAATCCCACTAGGGACATGTACCAGTCGTCCCACCACGCCCACTACTGCTCCCGCCACTCCTGCCACTTCAGTCATCCACTTCATTCCACGTCATTCCCACTTCATCCCACTTTATTCAACCCGCTTCATTCAACACACTTCATTCAACACACTTCTTTCAACACACTTCTTTCAACACACTTCATTCAACACCAGCTTCGCTATTTCTTCACTGTCCGCCAGGCGGAGCTAGCTGAATTTCTTTCTCCAATACGTAAGTTACAATTTCACAATACCCAATGCACCACTCTTAGCCTGAGAAGAGACTTCGTAAGCAAGAAAACGCGTGAAAAGAAAATACAGGCGGACAGGCCGCGTCAAGGTTCCTGCCCAAGCTCGCTCTGACTCCATAAATTTTAGCGATGTCTTTTAGATCCTGCGTAATCGCATGCCGCTCAATATTACTATTCTTCTGGGAACACAGTCTTAAAACAGCATTTCTCAAAATATTCATTCACCCAATGAGGCCGAAATAGAAAACAAAAATTCATGACTTCGTATTGACGTTCAGGTGGCGCAGTTTCGGCACGGAATTGAAACATCAAACCTTAACCTCATTTCATTTTCTAATAGTTAATCTGTGATAACGAAAATAGCGAAAATAACGAGTTCTGAAAGAATAATTTATCGGTTAGTGCTTCACTACAGTGTCCCTTTGAAGTCTCAGCGCTTGTGCTCGCATCAAGTAAGAAAATGTGACAAAGGAGACTTACAGAAGAATGTTAGTAAGAATGACGGAAAATATAAAACGTGAAGTCACTACTACAGAGCCTAGTACGATGACAAAAGAACACGAAAATTAATAAAGGACAATGATGATTGAGACTCTTTACAGTATAACAAAATGCGCAAGTCCAAACAAGACAGAACTTGATCGGAAGATGGAAGTTGAAGCGATGAGAAATGGTTGAACAGGGAATGTCACCGGAACGAACGTTTCGACCAGTGGGCTACTTGTCTACATGTCGAAAAGTGCGGCAAGTTAGCTGACTTTTCGTCGAGGCAGCGAATTCTTTGACGGAGACAAGCCAACTTGTCCGAAACGGTGGCTCCCGCGGCATTCCCTTTTCAAAGATTTCTTAAAATACGCCACGCGATCTCAAAAGACCAATGAGAACAAGAGCACATGAACGCTATGTGCAACTCTGCCAGAACAGGGTTCTCTTTTCGAAAGAAGTGACTGTGAATAATGAGAAATGCGAAATTAAACCAAAAAAATTACGGCAGCTTCGCGCTAGTGGGGCCAAGCCTCAAAGAAGTGCGGAGCTGAGTGCTCTACCTTGTTTCTCTTTATTTTTCTCGTCCTTCCTTTCTCTCTTTTTTTTCTCTCTTTTTTCTCTCTCTCTCTGTTTCTATCTCTTTTTTTGTCTTTATTTTATTTATATCCTCTCTCTATCTATTTCAGTCTCTTTCTCACTCTTTTTATCTTTCTTTCCCTTTTTCCTTTCTGTCTCTCGTTATTTCTCACGTCCTCTTTTTTCTATCTCTTCCTCTATCTTTATTTTTTTCTGTATCTTTCTCTGATTCTCTCTCCCTTTTTCTCTTTCTGTCTTGCACTCTTTTATCTATCTCTTTGTGTGTTTCTTTTTATATCATCCATACGCTGTCTATTTCTTTCTCTGTCTCTTTATCTCTTCCTCTCTTTCTTCGCTTTCTTTCTCTCTATTTCTCTCTTTCTTTTTCGTTCTATCTCATTCTTTCTCTCTCTCTCTTCCGGTACTTGTCCTCTCGCCCACCAGAGTTGTTGCATCCCGCAACGGACAAATCGGCGCACTAGAGAGGGCGAAGAGAGAACGTGCCGGTTATTGATGATGATAGTTTTGTGTTTTAATTTTAGTTTCAGTTTTAATTTATTGCATATAATTTAAAATTTATAAATAAAAATAATACAATAAATTTTATTTATAACTAGGGCTCCGTGTTTTCGGATTAATCCAAAAAAAGAATCCTACACTCGCAGGTAAAATTTTTGACAATTAAAGATTCCTCCGATAAATTCCGATTTTAAAAGACCATTTTCAACGTTCGAAGAGCACTTTCAAAGCTCAGATTCATCAATTGAACGGAGCGAACATCCATCAGCGACAGAAATCTCGTAAAGTATGCTTGCGCCTATTACAACAAGCTTTAAAGTTGTAACACTAACAAACGTAGGTGTTTTGTATTCAAGTCTTTCGGCTTGTGTGCATATGTGTTTGTGCGTTCAAACCTTCGAGACATCTAAAATACATGTAGTTTGTTTGCATGTTTTCGTGTTCAGATATATTTTCATCTAAGATTTCGCAGTATTGAGAATAATAATATTACTAGGCCCTTTATTTTTTGATCCAGATGATGAGAGACGACAAGCAGCTTGCCTGGCTCCTGCCCCCCAAAAAGCACACTCTGGCGAGTTTACAGTTTGGCAGTGCAGTAGTGCAGTGCAGTGTTACAGCAATGCAGTATAGCTTTGTTAATGGGATAAGTAAAGGGCAAGTGAAAAAAAATGAAAGGATGTAGGAACAGGGTTATCAGCAACAATGCAACGCATTTTCATTGCAAATAAAATAATAAGAGCACATTGGACAAATTGTAATGCAAAATTAAACACCAGATTTCGGCGAATACCCGCCACCGGTCTGCACATCCTTACGCAGCGACTGCTGCGTGCAGTTCTGAAGGGAAATTGGCCGCCTATTGTGGAAAGCACTCTCAGGCGGGGCCTGATAGCTCTTTTAGTCAGCTTCCTGCACGTGTCCCTAACACGACGTGTGGTTACTGACTAATTGGACTGCCCGATACAGCTTTTCCGTCAGCTGCAATCTGTCGACTGACAACATGTCCACTCCTTTTCTTGCCAAGGAGCCAAATATGAAGTCATTCTGTGATAAAGATTGGAAGCACATACGCTAATAACCCGACGGAAGAAGTTGCCGATGGAATACCTCAACCACCCGGAGGTTCGGCACGTGTAAGTAGTATTTTCAAGGTTAATTGCATTTCTCCTCATTTCCTTATTGTTTGACTCCGCGACATTATTGAAAACATAAAACTACGCCTAGATACAAGACAGAAGAAGGGAAAGGTGGACGGGACCAGCGCTCATAGTGTTCTTTAGTACTCAAGGTGTTCTTTAGCGCCAAGAGCCACAAGGTGGAGTGTCCTTTCCGCGGTATTGTCACGGAAAGAGGAACTTGGCAAGTAGCTGTCAGCCGATACCTACAACAATATCTGAAGACCTTGGCCCCTTAAGATCCTTACAAGATCAGCCGCTCGGACAATATGGTAGAAAACTTCAGGGGTCAAGTGCCAAGGATGAACTGCGGCTTCTCAATTGACATTGAGGAACTATTTCATTCCGACAAGTTGTTCTTGGCGGTCCGCAACTGCATTGAACGTTCGGGGGGTTGTGGCTTTCCAGAACGCGTGTGGGATCTCTGTTGAGGGCTTTCTGGAATTACTGAACTTGTATCTTTCTTCTACAATTGTTGGTTTTCAGGACAAGTTCTATGTCCAACAACGAGGCATATGTATAGGTTCGAGTGTGGCGCCTGTTCTTACAGAGATCTTTTTAGCTGAATTTGACGTTTCACTTTCACGTATCCTTACTGATGACCGGATCACGCGTGTGTTTAGATACGAGGATGAATTTTTAATCCTGGTTAAATATTAACCCTGATGATAACCTAGAAGTGGTTGCCAATGAAATTTTAGACTCTTTTAAATCGACAGAGTCTAGTTTGAATTTCATTTATGAGTCCCCGAGAGCTCCTGTTTACAGTTTTTAGACGTGAGATTGTTTGTTCATGATCGAGACCACTTATGTTGGGCATACCCTCCTATGTCAAAGAAGGCTCTTTTACCCCACGATTCATGTCACTCTAAGCTTGTCAAGCAAGGAATCGCATCCTCGTGCCTGAGATCATCCCTTCTTAAATCTTGTCCGCACATGGTTCAGTTCAGCTTTTGACAGTCAAGTGGATAGGCTTCGTCGTGCCAGATTTCCTCCCACTCTTCTCAAGGCTGTCGCGGAATCGTTGTTGAAGACCCTTAGGGTCAACACAAAGAAGCAAGAGCTCGAGGAAAGCGAGAGGCGGAAGTTTGAGATTGTTCCTTATATGCACAAGAACTCGCACGGCCTGAAGGGAGTGGGAAAGAAATTTGATGTCAATGTTCACTTTTCTGCGCCTTGTAAATTGTCCCGTCTCTGCTCACTAACGAGCAACAACAAAAACTTTCGAAAGAAAGAAGGCTGTGGAATCGCTCACAGAAATATGTATGGGCCCTGCAAAACGGAAGTTGTTTACGAGGTCCCACTTAGCTGTGGTTCAGTTTATGTCGGGCAGACGGGACCCTGCATTAATAAGCGTCTACAGGAGGACAGCTATTATATCACTTAACACAGTGGGATGCACCTGCCTAGGCATTGCCAGCTTTGTAAAACGACAGGAAAAGAAAAATGCATGCCGCTTTTCAGGCAGACCAATATAATCGGCCGTGCAAAAGACAAAAAGGCACGGGAAATAATCGAAGCCATGCATATTATACAATACGAGCCTCATAACTGTGTCAGTGAAGCTTCGTTACACCTATAAAAGAAAGAAGTTGAATTTCTTGTTTGTTAAGTTGTCATACACGATGTGCGGATATGTTTGATGGTGAGCCTGCGATTTGCTGTCGTGGGAAAGAGGTGTCATCGAAATAAATCAGTTGTTAGTCTGCGCTGGTCCCGTCCACTTCTTCCGTCTTGTGTCCTGTATCTAGGCGTAGTTTTATGTTTTCCATGTCTTACCAACTAGTCCCCCCCCGCCGTACGCTCCTTGCGACGTTATTGAATGAAATGAACTTTTCTTTCCGAAACAGTGTTCAGGGGGGCTACGCAGGATAGGCCCGAGTTTGGCGAAACTCGGGATCTTTCCGAGCTCCGGCGACACCCCCTATTGAACGTGGTAACAGTACGAAACGGTCAAATCCATCCCTCAGCACGCGCTGCGTTCCACTGGTTACGATGAAACGCGGCGTCAGGTCAAGGGCGATCGACAAAGTTGGGCGGTGTCTTCAAACCAGAGACTTATTCTTTCATTTGTTTGTCGTTCCACTAAGTGCAGAAGTGCACCAGTTAGGTTCCGTTCTAGTTCTTCCACTCGCCTCGCTGGTTGCGCGACATTTGCTGCTGCCGCCAAGGAAGCCGAAGACGAGATTTTTTTCATCTGCTGGCACCTTGAGGAAAGGACCGCTCGGACATCGTTTCGATAGAGACGTTTATTCGTTTCTCTTCCTCCTTTTTGTCCCTGCACCCCTGGTTTTATTCCCTAACTCCCCATTCAAACACTCTTACAATCCAATCGGAACACAGGAACGTCTCTCTCCTCGACTCCCGGTTGGCTGCCGTCGAACGTGCCAGGCACGGAGTCCTTCCTCCTCGGATCTTCCTCGAAGAACCACCGCCTCTCGCCCACTCGACTGTTCGCCGCCGCCGCTCAACTTCCTTCACTCCGGTTCCCGGAACATTGGGCGTCCGGCGTCGACGGGCCGTGGGAACGCACCTCCCGGGTACGTGCCTGCAGTGCTGGGCTGACCGTCCATCAGTATAATTGGCCCGTGTATCAATGCCGCCGCTGCCACTGGTTTCGGTTGCCACAGCGGAGCGCAAGTGCACCTTCCACCCCTGCAGCCGGACTCGTCTCTTGTCTCCAGTAAGGCGCCACCACTAAGCCCTTTGGGAGACGTGAGTCTTCTCGTCCTTTATGACCGACAGACGGCCGTCGTTCCGCCAATTCAGTGGTGCCGCTTCCGTCATGGCGTGGGCTCACCGTCAGCGGGGCGGGTAACGATATGAAGGCATTCGGCGAACGCACCAAGTTCGAACCCAACACCTCCCCCTCCAACTGTGTTGCACTGTATCTATGACATGCGACACAACCACAACCACACATTCACACATGTTCACTGGCTCGACACGTGAGGCACCAATCGTCACTCGTACCCCTTTGACTCTGTCGCGCGCGCGCATTGACAAAGCATACACCCCCCTTACCTCGCTGTCCCCTTTATGCGTCATCATTGGGAGTCACCAACCGCGACATTGCGTCTGCATTAGCGTTTAGAGACCCCTTTTTGTGTTCTATTTCCAGGTTATACTTCTGCAGCGCCAACGCCCAGCGTGTCAGCCTCGCGCTCTGCGGAGTGGTTAGAGTCAGAAATTTGAGCGGGTTATGATCGGTAATCACCTTGACTTTAGCGCCAAACAGCCAAGCGTCCAACTTCCCCAGTGCCCAAATGATTCCATAAGCTTCCTTTTCTATTGTAGCCCATCGGGTCTGAGCCGGGCTAAGCTTCTTGCTCAGAAAAGCGATAGGGCGCTCCTTGCCCTCCAGATCCTGCTGTGCCAGGCATGCACCAACGGCGTAATCAGATGCATCTGTGGCGAGGATAAATTCCTTCCTCGGATCTAGGGCCTGCGATGCCGACGCCTGCACTAGGCTGTTTTTCACTTTGTCAAAAGCTTCTTGCGCCTCTGTATTCCAAGGTAATTTCTGCGGAATACAGGTTGGTCAGAGGCATAACGACGTTGGAGTACTCGGGCACGTAGTCCCTATAATAGTTGGCTAGCCCTAGGAAACTACGAAGTTGTCCCTTTGTTTCGGGAGCCGGAATCTCCTTTATCGCCCGGACCTTCTCTGGGTCGGCCCCGTGCCTGCCTGATCCTACAATGTGCCCCAAGAATTTGACTTCTTGTTGTGCAAAACGACACTTGCTTACGTTGAGCGTCAACCCTGCCTTCGCTAGTGACGCAAGCACCTTGTCCAAATGTTCCAGGTGCTCGTCCCAGCTCTCAGAGTGTATCGCGACATCGTCAATGTAAGCGCAAGCGTATTGTCTATGCGGAGCCAGTACAACATTGATGACCCTCTGATAGGTGCTGGCGGCATTCTTTAATCCAAAGGGCATCACTTTCCATGCGTACTGGCCTGAGGGAGTGGCAAAAGCAGTACAAACCTGCGCGTCCTCGTCGAGAGGTATTTGCCAGTAACCCCTGAACATGTCTATCAGAGTTATGTACTTGTCCTTCGCTACCTGGTATAACAGATCAGTCGCCACGCTCATGGGAAATGCGTCTGTCTCTGTTATTTCGTTCAGTCTCCTGTAATCGCAACAGATGCGGATACCGCCATCCTTCTTTGATACGCAGACCAGTGGATACGCGTGCGGACTTTCGACCGGGTATACCAATCCCCACTGCTCTAGCTCATTTACCTGCCCTCTCTACTTCGTGCACCAGTGCCACTGGCACCCTGTAGGGGTATGCACGTCTCGGTTGCTCTCCTTCTTTGATTTTTATTTTGTGCATTCCCACTTTTCAGGTGCCGGGTTTGTTTGCGAATACCCTCGAATGCCTCGCGATTAAGTCTCGCAGCTGTTCTCTCTGTGTGGGCTCCAGATGTGCTACTTCAACAAGCTGCTGCGTCGCCTGCGCCTCTGGCCCGCACGGTGGGACCGGAACATCTCCAAATTCCTGATCGCCCTCGAATATCACTCCTACTGCACTTACTCGCGTGTGATATGGGCGAAGCTTGTTAGCGTGAATGGTTTTACGCGAACCGTCATCGAGCTCAACTAAATAACTGTACGGT
This sequence comes from Rhipicephalus appendiculatus, assembly GCA_030522465.1. NCBI lineage: Eukaryota > Metazoa > Arthropoda > Arachnida > Ixodida > Ixodidae > Rhipicephalus > Rhipicephalus appendiculatus. Next base: position 23,206 of record JALIZH010021261.1, on the reverse strand, counting down.
CGCAGTTTTTCGACCACCGTGATCGGTCCCTTCCAATTTGCCACTAGCTTCCCCCCTCCTTCCTTCTCGAGCCATAGTACTTGGTCCCCTGCGACAAACTGTTTGTCTGTAGCCCTCAAGTTATAGCGTCCTACGTACTCCTTCTGACTGACTTCACTCTGTCGGGCGGCTCCTTCACTAGCTTCTTCCAAACTACTTCGGAGCTTCGCAAGATATTCCGCTGCTGGCATACCCAGTGATTCCGGAACTTCCCAGTCTCCTGACCAAGTCTTTTTGAGAATGGATAGGGGCCCGTTTGGCACCCGCCCGTACATGAGCTCGAACGGTGACCGCCCTGTAGTCGCATGTGGAACCTCACGATATGCCCATAACAAAAACGGAATCATTCTATCCCACTCGCGTCCATGTTCGCTGACTATGTGAGAAAGCATTATTTTGAACGTGCCATTCCAGCGCTCCACTAAGCCGTTGCTTTGCGGATGATCAGGTGTGGAAAACCTCGGTGTTGCCCCCAGTTTTTGCAACATCTCCTGTGTCAATTTTGACGTAAAATTGGTGCCCTGATCTGAGCAAATTGTCTCTGGCACCCCATGTTGAGCAAATATCTGCAGTAGCGCGTCACATGCAGCCTTCGCCGTTAGTGAACGGAGGCATACTACTTCTGGCCATCTGGTGTGTAAGTCTACGACACAAAGAGCGTAGCGGTGACCTCTAGCCGAAGGGGGTACCATAGGACCAATGCAGTCCATGTTTATTATCTGAAACGGCGCGCTGGGCCTGGCCAGGGGCGTTATCGGAACCCTATCTATCTGCCTCGTCGGAGATTTCACCTGGCATCCATGGCACGATCTACAGTACTCCTTTACGTCCCGCGACACCTGCGGCCAATAAAATGAGCTTTTCACCCGCTGTAGTGTTTTCCGCTCTCCCAAATGACCCGCCCATGGTGAATCGTGAGCCATTTTCAGCACTTCTTTGTGCCTCTGTGATGGTAGCACTAGCTGTCTGCAGGTGCGACCCGCGAGGTGTTCCTGATGATATAATAGTTCGTCTTGAACGAGCATACCATGCGTTCCGGCTTTTGCCTGCGCCCAAGCATCTCGCAAGGCCGGGTCTGCTTCCTGAGCCTCACGAAACTCCTGTCGTTTGCTTTTGACCGGCTCAGAACCTTCACTGTTGCTCTCCGCGGTTATGACGCATGCAATCACTTGTTGCTCCTCGCATGCCTCATCCGACAGCTCTACCATGGCTTCGGTCTCCTCGACTGCTGAACACTCCTCTGACACTATGTCCCGTTTAACCCTTTCCTCGAGAAGCTGTGCATAATCGTTAGGCGTGATCAGCGCGTCTGTGCCGTCTAGCAGCTTATCTGTGATTGCACAAAGCACGGCCGACTGTACCGCCTCGGACATCACGTAAGGACTTCCTTCAGTAGCTGTGAGTGGCACGTAAGCCAACTCTGCGGTTACCTGTTGCCCGAACGCTCCCGTCAACTTTATCTGTGACCCCGTACCATTGTACTGAGGTACCACTGCCTTTCTAATCACGCTAACTTCTGCTCCTGAGTCTACCACGGCGTTTAATGACCGACCTGAGCTCTTAAGTGTTACCGTTTCCAGTGCGGCTTGTTTCTGCTCTTTGCACTGCCACGACCTGTCTATTGCTATTCCTGATTCGAATGCAGAAGCCGTCACTCTCGCGACCACTGGACCGTTTTGTTGTCGTACTGCTGGCCTAGTGCCTTGCCTTGCTCCTAAGCCCTTATTGGGGCAATTCCTGGCAATGTGGTCAGTTCCCTTGCACTCAAAACATCGCCTTTTCCATTTTCCGTCCGCGGGTGTTTCTACGGGTGCTTTAGCTTTCTTTTGCCACTCCTCGACATTCCCCTTCTTTTGTGCTGCCTTACACTTTTCACTCTCCTCGAAGCTCTCCGCGAGCCTAGCCACCCCACTGGGTAACAAAAAGGCCTCCTGTTGACTACAAACAACATGCGCTCTCGCTTCCGGGCTCAAACATTCTTTCAAGCGATCCGCGACAACTAGCTGCTTGAGTTCCTCGAACGTGCCCACCTTTGAACTCTGGACATAATAGTCGAAATAATTCCCAAGGCGCACGGCAAACTGATCCCAGGACTCCTTTTCTCCCTTTTTGGATCCTGCAAATAGCCTCTTGTACTCCGCCGCCGAAAGCCTGAGACCCTCCAAAATGCTCGACTTAAGCTTAACGTAACCTTTTCGCTCGTCTGCAGTCAGCCTGCACAACAGCCCACGTGCCCTTTCGCTCAACTGTGGTAAAACTAGCCCGGCCCACCATTCGCTCGGAACTTCGTACGACTCGAGCGTTGCCTCAACATCCTCGAACCACATTGGCGCAAGTGCCTCTTGGTTCGGCATTGGTGCCAGTACGCCCTTTAACAAGCTTGCAAATTTCAGTCGCCTGTCTTCCTGTAACCCTCCGCCAAGCGATACGCTGTCACCGCCCTCGTTGGACTCTGCCCCATCACGGGCTCGTAGCCGCTGGCTTTCTAGCATCAAGCGCTGCTTCTCCGTTTCCGCCTCAGCAATTTTCAATTGCAGCTGAAGCAGCGCTAGCTGCTGTTCCGACGCCGTATCTGACGCACTACCATGACCCCCCGTGCCGCTGTCGGCGACTCCCAACGCTTGCAAGTTTCCTGCCCCGTCCCCGTTCATTTCCGAGTTGTCCCTTTCTCTGTCTCGCAAGTTGTAACGCTTTGTCATAGCCTGCGCCCAACAGAAAATCAAGAGGGTACCCGCCTGAAGTAGCCTTGCGGTGCGCTCTTCCTCCTCGGAATCCAGTGGACTAGCCTTGCTTCGTTGATCCCGCAGCGCGGTAGTCAGTTGAAGGTGGTTGTCGTCAGTCTCGGCCGATGTCGCTCCCCGCTGTCCTCCTCAGTTCAGCCATGCAGATCCTGCTCGACTGCACCAGTTAGGTTCCGTTCTAGTTCTTCCACTCGCCTCGCTGGTTGCGCGACATTTGCTGCTGCCGCCAAGGAAGCCGAAGACGAGATTTTTTTCATCTGCTGGCACCTTGAGGAAAGGACCGCTCGGACATCGTTTCGATAGAGACGTTTATTCGTTTCTCTTCCTCCTTTTTGTCCCTGCACCCCTGGTTTTATTCCCTAACTCCCCATTCAAACACTCTTACAATCCAATCGGAACACAGGAATGTCTCTCTCCTCGACTCCCGGTTGGCTGCCGTCGAACGTGCCAGGCACGGAGTCCTTCCTCCTCGGATCTTCCTCGAAGAACCACCGCCTCTCGCCCACTCGACTGTACGCCGCCGCCGCTCAACTTCCTTCACTCGGGTTCCCGGAACATTGGGCGTCCGGCGTCGACGGGCCGTGGGAACGCACCTCCCGGGTACGTGCCTGCAGTGCTGGGCTGACAGTCCATCAGTATAATTGGCCCGTGTATCAATGCCGCCGCTGCCACTGGTTTCGGTTGCCACAGCGGAGCGCAAGTGCACCTTCCACCCCTGCAGCCGGACTCGTCTCTTGTCTCCAGTAAGGCGCCACCACTAAGCCCTTTGGGGAGACGTGAGTCTTCTCGTCCTTTATGACCGACAGACGGCCGTCGTTCCGCCAATTCAGTGGTGCCGCTTCCGTCATGGCGTGGGCTCACCGTCAGCGGGGCGGGTAACGATATGAAGGCATTCGGCGAACGCACCAAGTTCGAACCCAACATGCGCCCATGCAACAAAGTGTCAGCAACTTTTACTAGCGAATTTTTTTAGAGGTACAGACAGCTGAAGTTCATATTTAAGCGTTTAATGCCTGCACTAAGCATCCTATAAAATAATCAGCACCGTGGCCTCTAAGATTAGTTACGGCCGAGTGCCCTACGACGCCGCGGCCGGAGCTAATCGCCAAGGCCATGTGTATAATGGTCATGGTCGGCCTCTACCTTTTAGCGTGTTGCTCGGCCGGCTTCGTTCCCTTCTTCATCGTGTGCGCGCTGTCCGAGCACGTGCTCCCGGCTGATTAGCTAATTGGCCGGGTGGTTCACCTACCTAAATAAGTCAAGAGATGCTAAGACCAAGCTTATTAAGCCACGTCATGCTAAGACCGAGTGAATTGAGACATACCTTACTAAGACCATACTAATGAATCCATGTAGAGCTATAGTACCGAGCTAATTAAAACCATGGTAACTAACACGACGCTAATTAGAAGAACATTAATTAAAGCCAAGCTAAATAAGACCTCACTTACGGAGATCGTGCTAATTAAGAATATACTAATTAGCTAAACGCTAATTATGACCTTGTTATTTAAACCCGAATAAATAATGATGTGTCAATAAAACATTTCCTCTTAAGACAGAAATATTCAATATCATGTTAATTAAGGCCTAGGTAATTATACCATCATAACTGAGACCGAACTGCTTCAGTCCGAAGCAGACCGAGCAGAGTAAGAATGAGCTCCTCTGATGACACTAGCCTAGCACAAGTAGTGCAAGCTGACCAAATTATTTTATATGCAATGAAGCTGCTGCTTAGCGTGCACCGCATGAAACGCTTGACAGTCACACCGGCAATATGACAGTCACGAGTTGTACTCGGGCGTTCTCAGAATCAACGAGCTTCACGCGTCAATCAATTTGATTGAAAGACGCCCCCAACGAAGATCGGGTCCACCCACCGCGTTTGCTTTTGATGAGGAGCAGGGCTCACGCCGGAAGGCCAGTGAGTGGTGCGATTCATCTATGAGCTTAATCGCACGGACTATGCAAACACGCACGAAGAACTAAAGGTTATATCATCACGTGGCTATGATATCTGGCATTTAATTTCACCGCGCTCACGACGTACCACTCACTGCCTCGAAGCAAGCACTCTTGGTGGCATTTGCGGCGAGAAAATGTTAGTATACTTGTTTGTGGCGACGTTGTTTGTACCGCTTCTGCAGAAAAATCTTCACACGTGTAATGTAAGCAGCAGAAACCTGTTCATTTATTTATCTGTAATATTAGATAGAAGCGAAACGAGCTGCCCGAGAGTGCTGCGTCTACGCCCTTGTTGCCTTCGAGAGTCGAAATTTCCACGCTGCAGGTAGAACGAAAGAACTTGCCCGAAAGAGGACACTCAATTCAGGAAAGAGGACATTCAACTGAACGTCGAGGAGCGGCGTTCAGTTGCAAAAGAGATAGTGGGACACCAACGCTGGCGTTGCTGCACTGTTGATGTGTTTGCCGAGAGGGGGGCACTGACGCGCTCGCACGCGGTGTTTCTTACTAAACCTCCTCAAATGCCGCACATGCGTTTGTGACGCCATGAGCGTATTTGTAGCCGTTTTACGCAACGCTGCTTTCTCGCTCTCCGCACTGTCTTCTTGTCCGATGACCGCGTGGGGCGAGCTCGGAGCAAACTCGGTCGCCTGAGAAGCTCGAATCATCCTGCCCAAGGCGTGCAAGCTCAGGGTCACTCTAGACGGGAAGGTCTGTTTTCTTTTAATGACCCTCTGGAAGCAAATTGCGTTCCAGGCATTTGTGACGAACAGGTTGTGAGAACACCACCATCATTTTTTAACGAAACTCCTCGCACTAATTCGCGCCCGCATAAGGTATTTTAAAGACGATAGTCTTTCTTGGGATACTTAAACGTAAAAATTTTGGTCTTTCTGTCTGTCTGTCTGTCTGTCTGTCACCCGATTCAGCTAGCTACAGGGCCAGAGTTTAACTAATTTCTGAACGCCCAGCCATCTTGAACTGGTGTTTTTGTTCATACTTGTGAACATATTCGATCAAAAAGCAAATACTACGCATACCTGAGGCGCAACATTAATATGTAAGTATCAGGACGTGTGTTCTTTTATTAGAAAATACACAGATACGTAATTCTAAAGACCGTAGTGTCTTTTAGGTTGTGCTGAAAATGCGAAGCTGTGCATGAACTGCGACGCTTTGCACGAAAAAGCGCTTTGCCGACGATAAAGTCCAGCCGCTGGCAGTGGCCCTTGGTTCAGCACAAGCTCATGTTTTTCGATGGCGTCCATATCTCGCGCAGCGCCGCCTCTATTTTATCAACGCCAGCCAGATGCGGCCAATTCAACGTAGAGTAGGCGCTGTCTGAGGTAAGGCAAAATATAGGAGTACGGCCGGCACAAGACTATCGCCTTTCGACGACATTTACAGCGAAGCACGCAGATACGCGGCCAATTTTTTTTTTCGGATCAGTTTGCAGCACTAGCGTGGCTCTGTATTTGAACACCTGAATGCCATGCAGAAGGCCTGGATTTGATTCCGAGTCAAACTTTATTGTCATTATTTCCACCAATCTCGATTTTTCGCCCAAGTACAAAGCCAACTTTTCGCCAGAACTAATGGTGACAAATTGTGAGCAAATCTAATCGAAGAAATGACAGCAAACAAAAAATCTAAAGAAAGTATAGGGGATGTTATCTTTTCGTCCACTTTACTTTCTTCACATTTACATGATAATTAGCACAGATGTAGTCCCCTGTACTTCCCTTGGCTCTCTTGTCGGTTAGTTCTCTGTAATGTTTTGCTTACCAAAGACCTGTAACAATGTTTTTCCAACTGACAATAAGTTTCTTCAAGAAGAAAAGTTGTTTCATTTTAAAAATATCAGTGTGTGCAGAATGACAATCCCATTACTTCTTCTTTATATATTCATTATTCTTCAGGCTCCGTCAAAATATGCTGCAGCGACGTTACTGGATCAACCCAACACCAATCATCACTGCATAATGCGTAAAAAGTATGAACAAAAAATGCGAGAAGACGTTGGTTTTGGCATGACCGGCCACTTTATTGTGTGTCATTGTTGTCCATTTAGACCATTTCAGCATCGAGCTGCGCCTTTAGCTCACCACATGACCGAACTCAATTGGACTTGTCCTTTTGTCTCGCCTCTCAGCTGAAATTACTTGCCGATAAAGCATTGCGAGCTATCTACGTTGCGTGATTCCATAGCTTGTTTCTTCACCGCCTTTTTTTATAACCATTAATCACTACAAAACGCGCAAACACCAACTCGACATTATCTCACAAGTGTATTGAAAATCATGAGAAACCAAACGTAACCTAAATCTAGCCTATAAGTGAAATCAAACAAGCAGAATTTTGTTGCGACAATTTGGTTTTAATGAAACTCGAAGAAAAACAGCGAAAACCTGTCGCCTTTATTTACAACACTTACCGTTGGTCGTGTTCTAAGTCTTTCTGGACGCCTTTTTTTTTTAGTTTTTATAAGCGCTATGTGTTCTGCTTTAAATTTGTTCCTACTACTGCTTTACTACTTCTGCGCTGGTATGCGCATAAAGATATTGGTTGGAACTTTAATTGATTTTGCGATGACAACAAAGCACCTTATTGACAGAACCTTTCGTTCTGTCTTTTTTTTTCGAAATCTTTAAAAACTGAGCCATGTCCGCCGAGCTTTTCGGAGGACCACCAGGTCACAAGTCACCACGACCAACCTGAACAAAGAAGAGAGGAAGGTTGCAAGGCGATATCACAATGACGGGCAACTGTAACCTTTGACACGCGATGATGTTTTGGATCATAGTTTTGTTTCTTTCCAGAAAAATATGGTCAGGAAAACGACTGTAAACCGCGGTCACATAAACCAGTGCAAGCACGGCCACTCTGAAGTTCACACAGGCCTGGAAGCTGGCTGAAAGCTGTCGTGTTCGCAACCGAGGCACCCTAGCGCGATCTCCGAATGTTGAACAAGCAACTAATATGCGTGATTCTGAAAAGCGTCGAGCCGAAGGAGACTAAGGTATAAAGCACCACAAAATGTCCTTACAATTCATTTTACTCACGCAAGTGCGCTGTATAGATTGCAACAAGTCATGCAGCTAGGGGACGCCAAAGTCATTCTTTTCACACTTAAGACAATGATTCCACAGTGGGTATAATTTGTAATTTATTATTGTGATGTCAATTCTTACACGAAATTCATCAGCAGCAGTAGCATTATCAGCATATATTGCGTCCACTGAAGGACGATGGCATCTCTCAGTGATCTCCAATTTGTTCTATCTGATGCGGGCTGATTTCATTTTAACCCGCCGAACTTGTTGCTTACATTTGCTCCATCTAACTCTCTGCCAGCCCTCAACAAGCCAGCTCGTCAAGAGGCCGTCATCAGCTGTCATCACGCCCGTGAGCCACTTTCGTAACACTCGCCGCATGAAGTTGACTTTCAAATATGCGTATCACCTCATGTCGAAGCAAGCGATTCCCGATGCCATCTTCGCTCGTTCACGCCAAAGCCATTTAAACAACCTCCGTGCTTAAAGCTCGGAGATGTCTCTATCGTGTATGTGGACTAGTGGTAGTAGTGGACTTCTCGGGCGCTGAGCCTCAAGCGCCAGACACTAGGAGCGCTCCTGTTCACACTGCAGCAATCGTAATGGTTGCTTCGCGATGCCTCGTTTAAAGCTCCTCCCACACCAACGAAAAGTCTCCATGCAAGGCAACAGCACCAGCTTCATAAAGAACCTCAGAACACGGTGCATCTGGTACCCACTCGTGTAATAAGTCCGACAATCACTACCCATCGTCAAGTTACATCGATGTTCACGCCCTCATACAAGCGATTTCAATTATTCATTCTAACAGTGCGAGAATTCTGCATGCTCGAACGATATCTGGGCTAAACACGTGCGCCTGCAGAATGCGAATATATTTTAACCTAGTGCGTCGTACTGAATATACAAAAAAAAATTCGGCAGATCCCCCCGTACCATCAGAATCGATGTTATGCGAAGCATGCGAAGGGAAGGTGACTGCGTCGTAATTTTTTCATTGAGCGAAACGTGACGAAATGTCGCTAAAGAGATGTACAAATGTTGTACGCGCAGACATATGTTGAACAGTCGCATAGATTTCATATAACCAGTTGTTTAGAGTTAGGTAACGATGCCAACAGCAACATGGCTATTACTAACACCAGTAGTGGTAAGCTGATATGTGTATAGCGCTTATGATTGCGAGGATGGTAGCCCTGGATAGTGCTACGTAGATCAACTTCAGTGTATGGCGCTTAAGTATACAATTGCGTTAACCCGGCGTGACTCCTGTATGATAGGAGTACATATCTAATGTTTATGAAGTTAGATAGCCAGCACTGCAGCCACCATTCACGTTTCACGGACATTACGGCTGCATAAGATCTTTTTCCAAAGCAGTTCCCGGACATGGCGTGCCTCTGTGGTAGAATACTCGATTGTCACTCAGAATGCTTTGGTTCGATTCCTGCTGGAACCCTGATATTTATTCCTTGCATTCATCAGGTCAACGCTGCCGATGTCAGTTTTTCTTAACGCTCTCGCATTCAAATTACCAATGTCTGTACTCGCCGTTCTGGGAAGATATAAAATGTCAAACACCTCTGGAGCCTACGCACATACCGCGGCCCGTGGTATACGGGTATTTGCCACACGAGTCTGAAGGAAAGAGTTTGACGATGTACGCGACGGAATTTTTCCGGTAATCATGTCACGACCAGCGAGACATATTCGTCGAACCCTTTTACCCTCCCGTGCTAATTTTGGTCTACCACAAGTCAAAGAGGCAATCATGAGAGGACCCAGACGTAAGCGACTAGATAGATAGATAGATAGATAGATAGATAGATAGATAGATAGATAGATAGATAGATAGATAGATAGATAGATAGATAGATAGATAGATAGATAGATAGATAGATAGATAGATAGATAGATAGATAGATAGATAGATAGATAGATAGATAGATAGATAGATAGATAGATAGATAGATAGATAGATAGATAGATAGATAGATAGATAGATAGATAGATAGATAGATAGATAGATAGATAGATAGATAGATAGATAGATAGATAGATAGATAGATAGATAGATAGATAGATAGATAGATAGATAGATAGATAGATAGATAGATAGATAGAAACGCTCAAAGTGCCTGCAGTTCGCTGAGAAATGCTTCGCATTTAGAAATAAAGAACCCAGTCAGAGAAGGCTTCGTTGAAATATTTCTACATGCTGAAATAAAAGGCATTCTTTAGTATAGAATGCTACCTGGCATTCTGTAATACCTACCTGGAGTAGTGTGCGCATCAGACAAATTCCTACTTTGCAAAAATTTAATGCCAAGAAACACGTGTTTCGGTGGCTGCGGGATGCGCCTTCTGTTGGGCCGTTCTAGACACTGACGAACTCTATGGAACGAAGGTGAAGTGCGCCGTACCGATACCGCAAAGCCACAGCCATGAAGTTTCCTGCAATGCACGTACGCTTACGCATCACTAATCGGTCGGCTCCAAAAGACCATTCTGCTGTGCTGGTCATCAAAACAAGCGAACGGACACCTCTAAGACACCCAACAGCTAACCAAGAGGCGTACATGAGGCACAACGACTGGGAAGGCGAACCAAAGTCCCGTCTGATCCCGAACTCAAACCGGCGACAGGTGAGAGACTGGCGCCGAATACCGACAAACAGGTACCTACGCTTGCATGGACTTCGCAAGGTACTTCCCGAAACACAAAGCGACAAATGTCCCTGGTGCGACTCCGCCATGAAACTCTAACACATAACCATAAAAGTAACTGCACACAGCGTCCCGAAGACGCCGTCTCGCCGCTAATTAAGGAGAGCCTCGTAAATTGGTCGTGGGAAACGCGAAAACTGGATTTGGGGTATCAAATTGCCGACCCTTGACCAGACCCGGTGAGTCGCAATAGCCAGGGGTGCCCTGGACGAGGGGCTCTACCCACAGTAACCAAGGAACCTTATTTTTATTGAAGTTGTTTCTATCCATCTCTCTCTATCTTTCTCTCTCCCGATCTGTCTCTGTGTGGAGATATTTGTATATGTTTTCCGTCAACCTTCGGTTTCATGCTTTGCCAGCTTGATTCCTCGAGTATATTCTACAGTCACGCTTACTTGTCAAGATGACAAAGGGCAAATCACGACAAACAGACGGCATTCGGACACGAACTGACGTCAGGCAGTCCGCTCTCGTTACGTCAACCGTTTTTCGCACTTACCCTTTCGCATCAAGGCTTACCATCTAGCCCAGACCACCTTCCCATCTAAGTTATTTCTCAAGCCCTTGCCAAGGCGGACACGGCGCATTTCGGTGTCACAAGCGAGGTCATATCAGCATTGTGCTATTTTTTTCAGCAAACTGATTGTAGTAAGCAAGATGAATGTGGAATACAGTTACACACTATCCTCGGTTCAGTTACTGATTAAATATCTTGCATTTGAGGGCAGTACTTTTTGCAACGTTTAAATACACGCGTAGAAGGTAACCCCTGATCAATAGAAAGAGTAACTGCGTCGGTCTTTTAGTACCGCGCGCTAAAGGCTCATTTTTTTCTCACTGATTTCCTCTAGGCTTGGTCTTCCCGTCGCGACGTGGGAGCGGCCCGCGGTCCTCCCTCAATGAAAACTGGGGGATGACTTCTTCAGGACTTTAATTAAAGAAGTCATCCCCTTAATAAAGTTGAGTACCTACCTACCTACTATTTTCCTCTGCTTTCCTCTACACTTGAGGCACGTTCCCCTTGATATTGTTCGGTCATGAATTGCATGCCGAGTTCAATAAAAGTTTAAAATTAAGAAATACACGTTACCGCGGAATGACGTACTATGTCACGGAATTTAAAGCGGAGCGGAATTCTGACTAGACTGATTAAAACAAGCGATTAAAATTAAAACTACACTTTTTAGAAGCCGGTCAATGGAAACCAAGAATCGTGTCTCTTCTCACATCGAGCACATTTTCATTATGTCTGTCCAAGGTTTCGAGATTATTGTGTTTTGTACCGTTCACATTGTTACTAGAGCTTTTATGACAACTTGCTTCCATGCACTCAAACTTCAAAGAATGGGATAGCGTGCGTTGATAACAGTTAAACATTACAGTGTGTAGAAATTAGCAGAGATTTTGTTTGGTTTCTGGTTTCTAGAAACACTAGTACTATATAGGGCACTACATATAAGAATATTCACATGCTACATATTCACCAACGCTGGTCCACAAAAGATAGTTGTTAACAGCGTCGTAGCCAGGGGGGGGGGGACTTTCAACTCCTCCCCCCCAAATTTTTCACATTGCATGTGTATATATACATGCACACATACAAACGCGAGCATGAGCACACATAAAGAATGGTTCAGCCCACCCTCCCTTCCTTCGAAAAATATTTCTGGCTACGCTACCGGTTGTGAACGTTTCCTCATAAAGTTCTGCACAAAATAGACATTCCTGGTGATGCTTGAGTGGACTTTATTGGTCAATGACACGTTCCCTTTAGGCCTCAGTTGTAGTTGGGCAGTGCTCTTCGCGGACGCAGTTGCCTCGGAAGTCGCGGTAGAAACCCCCGGAGCAGTAGCAGCCTTGCTGGCAGTCAAGCGTGCATTCGGGACCGATGGTCTTCTTCTCACACGTGGCCTCGGCGCAAGAACTGCTCACGCACATCTTCCACTCCTCGTTTTCGTGGCATGACGGTATAGGCCACGAAGCTGCACGAAAGAGGAAGAAATCAGTGCGCATAACCAATCAACGATCAGTCTTTGCTTGTGTGCCTGAAGACTTAAAGTCTCAGTCTTAAAGTGCTGGAGCTCGCAAGAAGTGAGAGAAATATAATAAGAACAATCTCAAGATAAAGATAAGAAAAAAAAGGGGAAATATGAAACATGAAGTCACAATGGAATGCAAGGCGTCATTACTTAAAACAACGTAAGAATACGAAAGGATAATGATGTTAGAGAAAGTCAACAAAGTAACGAAATGCACGAGTCCAAACAAGACCGAAGTTCAATCAAAAATGAAGGCCTGTAGAGATGAGACATGGTTGAACATGAAATGCGGGAACAAACCACTTTCGAAAAGTGTCTGCTAGTTGTCGACAGATGCGGAAAGTGTGCTGATTTCGTCGGCTGTCGAACTGCTCAGAAAAAGATTACATTTTCTGAGCGATTCGATTCTTACATATTCCTATCAATCTTTTTCTGGACCAGTTCTTTGTTGCCGCTACTGGATCTAGAAGTGTAATTTTGGATAACCGACGTCCAACGCTCGTTAAAATAAAGTGTAGACAAATTAGCGTGTTCAGTTCGCGCCGAGGCATGGCAGAGTTTCTCAATGTGCGCCATATCGTAATCTGCACTCTAGCTTAACCCATTTCAGCCATTTTTATATGCGTTTTTATGTTGATCGGCGTTTTCGGGCCACTAGCGCCGCCTAGAAAGGGTGGCCTGAAAGATAGCCAAGAGCTTTACGCGACGCTCGTGCCTCAAAAATATAGTATCCCTGTATACGGACACTTTAATAATAGCACATGTGATAACAATACTAGTTATGTGGGTCCTGCGTCCCGAAATCACAGTATGATTATGGGAGACACCATGATGGAGCACTCCGGAAATTTTGATGACCTGGAGTACTTTAACGTCCACCTATATCTAAGTACACGGGCCTCTAGTTCGCCTCTATCGAAGTGCAGCCTCCGTGGTTAGGATTCGACCACGCGACCTTTGGGTCAGCAGTTTAGCACCATAATCACCAAGCCACCGCAGTCGGTGAGCAGATACAACGAGAACTTCGGTAGAATATATTTAAATTACACGGCACTTCGAACATTGGGTATAACCAGAGTGATAAGGCACGGGGTCATTTAGCATTCGACGTAACAGCTGCGAAAGAGAGTTCAGGGACTGACGGTCGCCCGTGAAAGACCGGTCGTTCGTGGTAGCTGGAGTCGTCGTAGTAGTGTATTAGTAGTAGCAATGGTATTTACAAAGTCGAACGCCTGTTTTGTAGACCTCAATGGGTTTTTATGGAGGTGCTTCGGCTCCCTCAACGAAATGTCATTGAGTGCCTTATGCATTAGCCTTAGATAACTTGAAGGCGAAAGTCATTTACTTATTGTTCTTCTTCTTCTCAGTCTCTTGTATTAATCCCCCCGCCCCCCTTTGGAGATAGATTTTACAGATCATGTGGTCTTGCACTTCCTCCGAGACGGGCCCATCCTTGACCAATCGACGCTGTCATGCGAGGCCATCATTGTTACGTCATGATTACGTCTTAGGTGTTGCTATTCGTAGCGTCAGATGACGTGCCATCACGTCATCTGTGATCACGTGATACCTATTGTACCGTTCTTGCTGGCGCCGACACGGACGGTCACTTTTCGAGTTTCATGATTCGTCTAAGGCTTTCGCATAATAAGCACTGCCAGCAGCCCAGCCTCACTAAGTCATACCTAACTTCCGTTATTCCCCTTCCAGCCTGTCGAAGTGACTTCCTGGTATAGTCCCATTCCCGGTTTCTACTTACGGTTCTAGGTCAACACCTCACTTCCGGTTGCATCCTAACTAAGAGAAAGGCTCAGCCATGCTCTGGCGGCTGCGATGGTATTCCTGTGTGACCATGTAACACACCTTCCCCCACCCCATCAGCGCGCATTTTCTTCGAGGTTAATCTGAGGCGCGTGCAAAGATTAGGCTACCTGAGAGGGTTCGTTCGATTGTGAGCGCTCTTTTGGCGCACCCACTGCAAGAGGCCCGGCTCATTGAGATTGCAAGACACTTTATAGCCAGCCTTGAACGAAAACTTCTGGACACCTCCGCCCACGCTCTTCCTCCCGACAGCATTGTAACAGAAACTGTTCCATGGTCATCAAGTTAAATTTCTTGATGCTTACCCATTGAGTGCGCGACGTCGGGCTTGTAGGCTAAATCGCTAAGCGAGTGTTTACTACAATTTATACGGTCATTAAACTATGAACAATAAATAGGCGTATTTATTATGTACGTCGTAGTCGCTATCAATGACTCACCTTTCGGGTGAAACTGTGACTTTAGTTTTGTGTTTGTTTCTTTATATATATATATATATATATCTTTGGCTGAACGAGAAAGGTGAGACTCGTTTTATTCAGGATGCCGCCTACCACTCAAACAAGAATACTTTGAACCTTTCGCGGTTTAAAATAACCCAAATTTGAGGATACAGCTTGAAAATCCCGGCATCCCAACTACACGCTGGCCTTGGGTGTAGGCGGAAAAAAAGAGAAGGAAAGAAGTTGTCTGGGTGTCCATACTGGTTCCAAGTTTTCGAATGGAAAGTACCTTCTGTAGCTAACGATCTCACCATTGGTGTATTCAAATATTTCATATAATTTCCGCATACACGTTGCCTTGTAGTATATATTCCTTACCTATCGGTTCCTCGTTGCGGGCACTGGTCCAAGGCGACGCACTTGCGTTCGTCGTTTCTGGTAGAATCCCGTCGGCGCAGTAGCAGCCGTGTCGGCAGTCGGCCGTGCAGGCGGGGCCGATGGTGGGCCGGCTGCAGCTGGCCTCGGCGCAGCTGCTGCTCACGCACCGCTTCCACACCTCGTTGAGGTCACATTCTTGGGGCTCCGGCATGAAGTTGAACGGCCGAGAAACATCATCGCTGTCTGCGCGAAAAGGACGCATGTGTGAACACAGAGTAGTAGTCGTCGTCATTCACCGGTGTTTACAGAAATCAGAATGAAACGTGAAAGTCTTACAAGGTCCACCGGGGAGATTAAAAGGGTCATACCATCGCCGCAGGGCCGAATTCACTTGGTGCGTATTGGAACAAATCAGGAATTTTGTGCGAAGTAAGGCTAGGAACTAACTCCTTTAGGATCATAAGGGTCGTGAGTCTACAAAGGGCTGGTGTAAGGGAACAAGGTCACTCCAACGAGCGACTAGGTTTTAGGGGCGAAGTACCTTAGGGTCTAGGCTTGTCCGTTGTCCGGCACAGCGCATGCAAGTTACCCACTATACGCCCACCGTAACTTTCATAAAGTAGGGAAGCACCCACTATGCCATTCGCCATTCTGCTTATAGGCGAGGTACCCGCTACACATCTGTCAGGCATTATGTGCACTTTGTGCTGTGGCTGATGACGATGAAGAATAAGAGCGTTCCATACCACACATTCTCTTTCTGCCATCACGGCACAGTACATGCAAGGTACCCACTATACGTCATGACGATGACGATGACGCTGATGACGACGAAGAATATGTGCGTTCCAGAACACACATTCTCTTTCTGCCATGGATGAAACCGATCGTGAATGCACTCTCGCCCGTGAAAGGCAAAGCGGCAACGCTGACAGCAAGCTGCTACTCCGTAGGCGAGAGCGCGGCATGCGGCGGCTCAACGTCTACGCAAACAGCAAGCTACCCCGGAGGTGAGAGCTCAGGAAGCAGCGGCAAGAGAGAAACGCCGACAACAAGTTGTTACCCCGGTGTTCAGGGCGCGGGAAGCGGTGGCTCGATGGCAAAAACACATCGTATATACTGTACACAAGCCTTGTCCCTTATTTACATGCGCGAGTGGGCAATGTCGCGGGTGATTTACGGTAAGAACGATACCCCACTGCTTCGCCCACTCGTCATGATTCACTTCGTGGAGATGCGTAGATTATTATTTTTTTTGTGCTGTCTGACGCTTCAACGCAACTTAAGCGATGAGAGCAGAGAACGTACAACAATATGAGTCGTATACTCATGCCCTCTAGAAATACACGCAATAAAGAATTCCGCAGGCAATAAGAAGATATGACAATAGCGAATCCTGCCTCCATTTCCCTCCCATGAAAGTAAATCTGCGCAGACGCTGTTAGGCAAGCTCGACCACTACTTTGATTGATGTCTATATTGAGATAGTTGGGGGGTGCATTTTCTCAGCTATTTCATCCTGGATGTAAATTATCACGATCTGTGCCCAAATAATAACGTCCCAATTCTCGCCATGCTTCACCTACAGTACATCCTCAGCCTACCTGGCACGTGCAGAGTTTGTCGGGTCTGGACGTCTGACAGCATTCTTGCTCAGCACCCGCATCTCACGAAGCCCCGTAATGATCAGTTACCCGTGCAAGACAAGGTGACCAGGGGCGTAGCCAGGGGGGGGGGGCTTATGGGGCTTTAGCCTCCCCCCCCCCCCCTTTTAGATGTGAAGCATCTTATGGCAAAGCTTAATCCGGTGGTGGTGGTAGTGTGCCGGCGTGACCACCCTTACTGCGCAAGCGCAAACCCTTTCAAAAAAAATAAAAAATAAAAAACCTCCTCTCCCCCTCTCTCTCCTCTAGGCATCCCTCCCCGCGGCAACCACATCCTCACTGCGCATGCGCCTCCCCTCCTCTCTCCCCTCTTGCGCTCCCCCCCTCTCTCCTCTAGGCATCCCTGCCCGCGGCGTCCACACTCCCGCTGCGCATGCGCGTCCCCCCCCCTCTCTCTCCTCTCCTACGCTCCCCCCTCTCTCCTATAGGCATACCTGCCCGCGGCGTCCACACCCCCCACTGCGCATGCGCGTCTTGCCCTCTCCTACGCTCCCCCTCTCGCCTCGCGACGCCGACGCAGGCAGCGTCTGCTAGCGAGTTTCTTGGTTGGAAAAACCGACTGCTCGCGCTGCACAACCGTTCGCTGGCCACCCCGTATATATGGCAATGGATCTTGACCTGCAAGGTGGTGCCGGTGGGAGATTTCTCCTGTGCGTCTTCGAACGATAAAAAATTCTCAGCGTGCGCGTTAACTAAAAGCGGACTGCGGGTCTGTGTATCCAGTCCGAGTCTTCTGTCTCTCATTGCCCATTAGCAGCGATTGGGATGTTACAGTAGGAAACACCGGTCCATCACTGCGTGCTTTGCGCCCCCCCCCCCCCCAGGTTTCTCTCCTGTGCAACGCTGCGATGAGCGCCAGCGTCAACGACGCCGCCAGTGTAAGCGTTAGCGCCCGCTGCTTCACATCTACACATGGTTCCCTTTAGCGGGAGATGGTGTGATTTTCTGAGTTGAAAACACACCGGTGTGGGAACATTTCCGACCCCTGGCGACTCTTTATCTGACTACGCAATGCATCAAACCGCCAGAATTACCTGAATACAGAGACGCGGTGCCACGGATTGCAATTTGGCGACGCAGCGAGACGCTTATTTACGGGTTCCGCTCTCCCCACGCTCAGCCGTGCCGCGAAGGAGCAACTATTGTTTACTAGCCGGCCGCTCAGGATTTTGTTGATACTTTTTAAGTCGGAGTAAGCCTTTTACAATCATGAATTCACCTGGCTTTTGTGACATTTTTGCTTTTTTGCGAGATTCAGCTGTAGAAACGGTAATGTCAACACACCTTGCAGCGAGGACGTCTTGAACACGAAAGGATTATATCTTACTTCTACTGCTTACTGCCGACGTTCGTTCGCTTGCACCTGTACAAGATGCGAAGAGTAGTTTTGGACAGATATACGACCGTCTTGTTAACTAAGACGATGAAATTTCGTGTGCCGCGCTTGCTGGGAACCAATACATCTCTCCATTCCCGTGAGGAAATTGCTGGTGAAGGATGCGCATACATCTCTTCAGACGGGCGTAACTCAGCCGTCACTCTCGCCTCTGATTAACAGGGGCATGGCAAATATAGGGTGGTGTTTGGAGAATACGAAGTGTGCATGATTGGAAACATATCCAGGGCCCTACTTCTCCCGGTAGAGAATCTGGGGAGATGAAAAGTTAAGTAAGCGCTGGCCATCGTTCTGCTAAGTGGTCTAGTCCAGTCCAGCGTGGCCAGAAGCTGCACGTAGAACTTAGCGTCACCCAGTAGCGCCGTAACACACAGTCTAATTAGAAACAGCAATATCGGTCCCGGCAGCGTATACGTTTTGGGGTGTGACGCATATTTACAACACCGCAGAAGTGATTATGACCGCACCTAGGGGTCCTTCGTTGAAAAGGTGCGAAGAAGGCAGAAAATTGAGCACGTCAATGTGTTCTACGAGCGTCTCATTTTGTAAGTATTCCTGGCAGCCGATGCCGGCTACACTGAGGCGGCACATATATGAGCTCCGTCACGCCATTTGGTCAATGACACCACGAGAGTCGCCTGGAGAAGTTCACACCCGGGCCAAACAGCGCTGTCCGATTGAAGAAGCCTCGCCAGCACTCTGCGGGACTTCTCGACTTCTTGGGATTTATCAACGTTGCATGGTCATCCATATGATAGATACATGCTTACTGTTGATGTTGTAGTCAGCCGCTGTTAGCCTATGCTTCTGAACTGTTACAGATTGGCCATTCGCGCGCTGTCATAATTATTGTATCAAGTGCTAATTTCTCGCTGCTTCCATTGTGGCGTAACCACTGATAGATCTTACGCATATCTGTGCTAGATGACTTTTACAACGAAGGCTGTTATGAAATCGCAACAGCCAATTTCGAGCGCACGATGAGAAAAATATATGCAGGGTCCAGCGGCATTTGAACCCCGGCCCATTGCGTAGCAGTCTAGTATTTTTCCGCAGAGCCGCGTCGGTGCTTGAAATTCCTTTCGCAAAAAGAACTAATACAAGCGTCATATGCGATGAATAATGTTAACGGAATGAAATACAGTGCGATAGATAAGTAGAATAACAACTAGGCGTCACGCTATGCGAATTGCGTAACGATCGAGTCACTAGTTTCAAGCTTTACGTTATTACAAAGGGCTCGGGCATAATTTTTCGACGTCATCAGCCACAACATTACGAATGTGCATATATGCTTTACAGACGAGTAGTGGGCCACGTCGCTTCTCCACAGAATGATGAATAATGACATAGTGGCTACTCCTCTACTTTCGCAAAATTATGACGATTTATGGCGTAGTGGGTGCCTTGCAGATGTACTTGTAGTAGTCGCCCCAAGAGAGTTTACAACGGGCTCTTGTAAAACCATTCCTCCAGCTTTCTTTCTGTGACTTGGCTACGTGTTCCGTGCAGGCCTGGCGTGTTTTCTTTTCCTTTGTCATTGTTTATATTATTCTGTGCATTGCCGTGAAGTGTTTACCCAACTCTGACGTTTTTTACCCAACTCTGACCCATGTACTGTGTCTGCTACGTACTGAACGTCCAACAACCAACAATTTTGTCATTACCCATCGACGACTTAGCCCTGGCGACGTCTGGTGACCACTGCTGACACGCAGGTTACCCATTTGCCAGGACGAAGAGTGGGGCGGGGAGGGAGGGCTATCGGCAGATGTCGAAATAACTGCTTATTAAAGGAGGCGTAAAAAATAATTACGTTGTTTTTGTAGTCGTAATTTGGAAGAATCTCTATGCATTGTTCGTCCAAACAGTGCACTATATTTTCTAGAACAAAATGTAGCTAGTCGTTTGGGCTGGTAATGTACGCCGACCAGCGGGGGATGCATCTCTCTACGGATGAGGAAGGGGAATGGGAGGGGGGGCGTACACCAATGATTCTCTTCTTAACCACTTTTCCCTCAAAGTTGCTATAATGTCTTTGGGTGTCAACGGTGTGCTGACATTTCAGAAATACTCCATTGGAACCTGCTCTAATTTTTTCATGCCTGAGAGGCGAATCCACATCGACGAGACTGCTAAGGAGACTATAATTAATGTACATACGGCTTTGCCGAAATTTCTTCCGTCTAACGATGATTGTGCCTCGAACAGTGGTCGGTTGGCGAAAGCATGACGACTGTTTTCTGCTATGGTGCATGAACTGGCTAAAATAGTGTCATTTCTATCACGGTGATATTTCAAGCCCACTTAGCTCGGCGCTTTGCACTACAACTAATAACGATTTTTCGAGTTTTACGTGCCCACAACCACGGTATGATAATGAAGCACTCCGTTATGGGGGGGGGGGGGGGACGAAGTTTCGAGTTTTACGTGCCCACAACCACGGTATGATAATGAAGCACTCCATTATGGGGGGGGGGGGGGGAACGATTTTTCGAGTTTTACGTGCCCACAACCACGGTATGATAATGAAGCACTCCGTTATGGGGGGGGGGGGGGGGGGGGAACGATTTTTCGAGTTTTACGTGCCCACAACCACGGTATGATAATGAAGCACTCCGTTATGGGGGGGGGGGGGGGAACGATTTTTTCGAGTTTTACGTGCCCACAACCACGGTATGATAATGAAGCACTCCTTATGGGGGGGGGGGGGGGAGGGGGGGGGGGAACGATTTTTCGAGTTTTACGTGCCCACAACCACGGTATGATAATGAAGCACTCTGTTATGGGGGGGGGGGGGGGCGATTTTTCGAGTTTTACGTGCCCACAACCACGGTATGATAATGAAGCACTCCGTTATGGGGAGGGGGGGGGGGAACGATTTTTCGAGTTTTACGTGCCCACAACCACGGTATGATAATGAAGCACTCTGTTATGGGGGGGGGGGGGGGAGGGGGGGGGACGATTTTTCGAGTTTTACGTGCCCACAACCACGGTATGATAATGAACCACTCCGTTATGGGGGGGGGGGGAACGATTTTTCGAGTTTTACGTGCCCACAACCACGGTATGATAATGAAGCACTCCGTTATGGGGGGGGGGGGGGGAACGATTTTTCGAGTTTTACGTGCCCACAACCACGGTATGATAATGAAGCACTCCGTTATGGGGGGGGGGGGGGGACGATTTTTCGAGTTTTACGTGCCCACAACCACGGTATGATAATGAAGCACTCCGTTATGGGGGGGGGGGGGGGGGGACGATTTTTCGAGTTTTACGTGCCCACAACCACGGTATGATAATGAAGCACTCCGTTATGGGAAGGGGGGGGGAGGCTCCGGGCATATCGACCGCCTTGGGGTTCCTTAACGGGCACTTAAATCAAACATGCTGGTGCACGTACACTGGCCTCTAGCACTTCGCCTCCATCAAAATGCGACCGCTGCGGCCGGGATCGAACGCACATCTCTCGCGCCAGCAGTCGAGTACCGTAACTACAACGAAATTTTCCAAGTTTGCCATTTTTTGTAGTCTTTTATAAATGCAAGCATATGGTGATCAACAAAGGTCTATAATGGGTGTTCCATGTAGCCACAGCCGTATCTGTCTGGTACGGGGTCGCGTGACTTTACGTTTTATAAACTGCCTCCTGACTTGACGGAACTAGAATGATCTAGTGATGGTAACGTAAATACACACAAGCTTTCGTATTCGAAGTCTTTATAATTATACAAAAAAAAATGCTTGAAGACTGCAGTGCCTACTAGATCCTGATGGAACTAATCTTTCAGGTGAACTGCTGGAGAAGAAAATTATGAGAGCCTTCTTGTCAGGAAGCCTGCTATGCAGCAATGCCGTGTCAATTGAATTAAGAGCGACACGTAATGTTTCCGTAATACTAGAATACTTCTTAAACAAGTATGATTGCGCGAATGAATTCCAAAGATTGTACTTCGTTTTCAGAATAGCATAGCCTTTCGTGCTTTCGATAGGGCTGCTCTACGTAAAGGTCTGTTATTTACCTCGCAATGGTACGCGGGCACATTTCACAGGAGAGGTGTCGCGAGCGATGTAAAGTATAACAGGAAAAAAAAACAACTGTGCTAATGATCATAGTACTTAATTTTGTGTTCAAAAGTGTCATAATGAATACCCAAAAGACTTCAAATTTTGGAGAATCAATTACGTATATATATATATATATATATATATATATATATATATATATATATATATATATATATATATATATATATATATATATATATATATATATATATATATATAGAAGTTCACATGTCAGCCCCCCCCTCGAACAAAAAATTCCTGGCTACGCCACTGAAGGTGACCGATCGTATCACCGCCGCCGGCCCTGTGGATTTTCTACGGACATCTGCAAGAACTCTGAAACTGAAACTTAGGCAGCTCGCGCTCTGCGCGGATCAGAACTGTGCCTGTTGGTTCTGCGGCCGTCTTCTCGACCAGCCATGCCCATCAGTTTCGGCGGCCAATATTTGAATCCCTGCCCTGGCTAACCTCGTCAAGACAAATTTCAACTGTGTGGAGAAAAACACAACTGGACAACAGGGAAACGACACAAACTAGCGCTGACTTTCCAACTGAATCTTAATTCGGTTTTTCTTGACGATGAATTACCTACTCGCCCTAAATGCTCCCCCGTTAACTGGCTAACCTAATCCGCCATAAGAGTCTTCCAGAAGCTTACCACAGACTGCTAAAAGGTGTTCAAAACTGGGCAACATCCTGCTAAGCCTATATAATAGGCCGGAAAAGCGACTCGGCACGCGCACAGCGTTGCAGCCGTCTCAACCAGCAAATAGCCGTTTCGACCTGGGTATAGTCTTGGCGAGGCCCCTTCCGCCGTGCCAAATACTCTAGTCCCTTTTCGCACGTGTTGACCGGAACTCAAGGTGGCCT
>JALIZH010021260.1:0-22791 GCA_030522465.1 Rhipicephalus appendiculatus | reverse complement strand
GCTTTGCCATCGCGCAACTCGGTGATACTTTCTTGCGGCGACGCATACCCAGCATTTCGGGACATCGCTTTTAGTTCACCGTTTTTCACACCACGTGGCGTACAGACCTTCAACTTTCAAAACTGGCGCGATAACGCATGGCGCGCGGCAGACAAAGTGGCCATACATAAAAAAAACAACGAAGCAGCTCGATGTCGACTATCGCCACCGAGAGCGAACCGTGATCGCTGACTGATAAGCGCAAGTCGTGTACGACGAGCGGTCGGTTGGTTGCTCGATCGTGAATCAAGTATTTTTTTTTTTAGTGAATCCGCGCGCACAAGTCACTTGGCTGCGCTTGACAAACTCGTATTTCGAAAGGGCGTGCAGCCCTTCCTCGCGTCCTTTTCAATATATTTCGTGCGGTTGTATAGTTGTCGGCCCCACTGGTTTCTTGAAGAAAGTTAGGACATCCTTTTGTCGCGGCCGTTTTTGTAATCTGTGAAAGCTAATTTCGAGAAAAAATAATATCAGCCTATGAGATGGCGATGACGCTTTGAGAATATGTAGAGACAGGCTTCACGTAGCTAATATTTGTTGGCGTCACTTAACAAGTGAATTTTTTCGCGCCATAGAGGAAAGGCAACGTGCCGTGCCGTATTCGCTGCCAGTGATAATCTTTTTTAAGAGCTCAAAACGAAGCAGAAATAAAGGCCTAAATTCATTACAAGGACGAAATTGCTGAATTATTTCCCAAATTTAAGCATTTTAAGAAAGACGCTTTAATTTAAACAACGCTCTTAACGTTTCTAGAGCACATAATAAAAGACGTCCGAAATGTATTTCATTGTACATGACATGCTATACAGCTCGTCTTCCCTCTTTTGCTGACTGTTCGTGAAAGCGTAATGAAACCAATTATATTCACATATGCGACCGTCCGCTGTGGTGATGTAGCGGTTACAGTGCTCGGGTTCTGACCCGAAAGCCGCGTGTTCGACCCCGTCCGCAGAGGTCACATTTCGATGGAGGCGAAATGGAGGAAGCGCGTATACTGTGCGATGTCAGAGCACGTTAAAGAACACCACATGTTCGAAATTTCCGGAGCCCTCCACGATGGCGTCCTTCATAATCATATCGTGGTTTTGTGACGTAAAACCCCCGATGATATTTGGATGTGCGTACATAACCGCAAAGCACACCTCTTTGTTTCACTGGTCTTGGTTAGAGACCCGATCAGGTCTTGGTTAGAGACCCGATTATTTCGGCCAGTTTTATTTAGAACGAAGAACGCGTACAAGCGAGTTTGAAGATAGCTCTCGTCTGGTTTCCTTGCTGCTACTATAGTGTAATTGTTTCTTTGCACGTATTGCGCAAGAACAGCGTGGTAATATTTTTACATGGTGATGTTTCTTAAAAGGTCCCTCGGTAGGGCCTATTTATTACTTGCTTGACGCGCTTATTGGCGAGTTTTTAAATCAACCACTCATTGGTGCAATTAAATGTTTGACGCTAGTGCCATTCTACGCTTCTGGGACGCAACACAACACACGTTAAGGGGCCTTCTCACACTACGTGACATTATCATAGCTTTTTTTTTTTTTTCGAACAGTTTCAAGCACCGGCGTGGCTGTGTTGTAGAACACCTGTTTTCCGTGCAGAAGTACTGGGTTCAATTTACGCGCGAGCTATTAATATTGTTCATTTATTTGCAGCTACCTCGACCTTTCGCCCACGGGCAATGCTTTTTTTTCACTCACAACGAAGACGCCGACACCAGCGTCGGCATCGGATTTTTCGCTACAGATAACTTTTTTGTGGAATACTTAGCCACCAATGAAATCACGCGCCGTTCCAAAAACGCGGGGTTGGTGTAATATCAGTATACTATAGCATGCCTCGTTCACATTAGGGACGCCTCTGATAAGACAAATACTCCAATTTTTTTTCAAAGAAAATTTGTGCCTCACATAATAATAATAATAATAATAATAATAATAATAATAATAATAATAATAATAATAATAATAATAATAATGATAATAATAACATTAATAATAATAATAATAAATATATTATTCTCGTATGAGTATTGTGTTACTGTTGTTGTAGTTGAAGAGTTTATTGTTTCACATTTGTTTTCACGGATGGATCTACAATGGATGAAAGGTCGTCTGCGGCTTTTCATATACCCGTATATAAATAGAAAGAGATTTCCGACTTTCTCGAAAGACATCGTCTACAGCAGCGGAGCTTGTTGCAATATTACAAGCTTCAAAATTCATTGTTGAAAGCCAGCAAAGGCAAAACTGGGTAATATATTCTGACTCCAAAGGAGCGCTACAAATGATTAAGGATTTTTTATTTTCATATAGATGATAGCATAATATATGAAATCTTAAAAACAATTACCATCGGTTATCTGGACGGCCATGAGATATGTTTTCAGTGGCTTCCAAGTCACGTAGGAGTGATGGGAAATGAAAATGCTGACAAATTAGCCACTGCAGCACACAAAAAAGTTCACTTGACACCAGTGCCCGTTTATTTCTCAGAAAGCAAGAAGGTTCTTTCCGAACTGCGCCACAAATTGTGCAAAAACGCTTGATTTGACGAAAATACAAAGTCTTCACTCTTATATCAAATAGATCCGTCTCTCCGATTTACACCTAATCAAAAGATTGATAGACCATTTGACACACTACTGCACCGTCTACGATTAGGTGTTGCATATATACACACCTCACTTCTTATGCCGCATAAAAACAAGAACGTCCCCGCACTGCGACCACTGTGGTCATGTCGATGCGTCAGAGGAGCATGTCATTATTGAATGTCCGCGAATTGACGAACAACGCGCTCAACTGAGTGATCGATTGAACCGCCTCGACAGACGACCATTTACGATTGGAAAAGTACTTGGACCATGGCCACATCGCGATAATCAAAGGCGCGCAGTGAGCGCCCTCCGTGATTTTTTAATGGACACAAATTTAATTAACTGTCCTTAGTTCTTATTATACCTTGCCACTATTTGTCCGGACTCTATCCGCGATGTGATCACGATATATGAACTGGACTACGCCCATATATACTGTGCTCATTCATTCGTTATAAGCCCTATAGTGTATATATGTACCAAGTGACTCTGATTATTTTTTTCTTCTTTTTATTCTTAATTTTTCGTATTTTTATGTTTATCTTGTACATTACTGTCATGATGTTGGGATAGCCTGCTCCAACGTAGCCTACCTTCCCATATTTTGTCAGATATATATATAAAAAAAGTTTATTGAACTCTGCCGTAGGGATCGGCCGGTAGCTTGACCAACGACTCAAATCAACGGATCTTGCGGGCGAACGAGAAGCGCCATCGAGCAATGCGTGGTATACAGACAGACCTGCGATGTCGGAGGAGATGATGACCCACTATAACGTTCGTTGTTCTTCACTCTATTATTATTATTATTATTATTATTATTATTATTATTATTATTATTATTATTATTATTATTATTATTATTATTATTATATAAACGACAAACAGTGAGTAGTTGTCTTATAAAGGGCGTCACTAACGTAAACGAGGCATGTTACTATTGATATTACACCAAGCGCACGTTTTCGAACAGCGCGTGATTTCATTGTTGGCTAAGTATTGTTAGCGAAAATAAACGTCTTCCGGGGGCCAGAATTTGAGATAGATGCAAATAAATAGACAATATGAATATTCGGCTCGAGAGGAAATCTAATCCAAGACTTCGCACGGAAAACAGGTGTTCTACACTGTTTCGATAAAAAAGCACTATAATAATGTCTTGTAGTTCGAGGATCCCCCCTTCACACATGTAATATTGCGTGGCAGAAGTGTAGAATCGCACCAGCGTCGTACATTTGAATTGCACAGTGAGTGGCTGCTGTGACAACCGACCGATTCCCAAGTGCACAGGAATAAGTAATCAAACCGGCAGACGGCTGGAGGCGACGGGCCATGCCTGACGTTACTGACTGACTTTTTAAATAAAGTTTTTTCTCTCTCTCTCTTTCTTATTATCAGCAACACCATCAACAAAGAGTGCAGCTGCGCATTTGCGCTTGTAGCCTTCCGGATCGAAGAAAAAGAATTATGTCCTAGCGAGCATTTTGCATGCTGTACTTACAAAAGGCACTGTAGGACAGTTTGAAACAATATATATGTTACGAGCACAGACGTACCTTTCCTTGCGGCAGGGTGGATGTGTCCGCCGAGAAATTAAGCGAGGCTAGCGACTGTGAAGGTGAAGTGAACGAAGCTCGATTGCGCTAACGCGTTCTCCTCTTAAATTCTTTGATTGGTTTATGCGCGCTTCGAAAATTTCCTTACAGGTTATACGCGGAGGATAAAATGTTCCGTCAGTGCACAGATATATCAATGTTGCTCAATGTCTTGAATAATAAATAGCGCAGAAACTAACGAATTATGTTGAGCGACAACGGTGGTTTAGCGAAATTAGGTTCAGTAGCCTTGCGTCATCTCTAAGGGGAATCGAGTGCCCGAGCCTCCGTGTCCCGAGCTTATCAGGGAACGCCCTTGTACTTTGCAAAAGAATAACTCTTGTGTGTATATAATGTACATAGTCTCTGTGAGCGTCTTATGCTGTGAGCTCACGCGCTAGCTGGGTAAGGGGCTGGGTAAGGCGGTGTGGCCTCTCCCCCCTTACACTCTCTCAGCAATCATGTGATGACGTCGGGGAACGAGATTCTGCAGACGCATGCTGAACCAACGCGTTGTATCCTAGTCAGAACGCGCTGGCACGCGCTACCACGTTCGGGTCTGCGTTCGGGTCTACGTTAACAACAACATAAGAGCATAAACACAACACAAACTATAACACTCAATACGCAACATTAACGGAAACAGCTAGTCGAACCGATGCAAACGCGGTGTGCTTCGCATCGCCTCATGCTCCCCCTTTGGCGGGAGATGATGTCATTTTTTTTCGCGTACTTTTCGAATAATTACCGCCAAAGGCAAAACGTTGCAGTACCAACACGTGTAAAAAGCGTAGTGTTTATTTTTAGGGGCGAAGCTCCTAAAGCCGCGGGTCTGTACATCCCTGTCTCTTGGTACGTGACCGCCTAGTTCTATGACAGACAGACATACAGACAGACAGACAGACAGACAGACAGACAGACAGACAAAGAACTTTATTGATGTCCTGAGGGACTAGCCGGGAAGGACCCGCTGGGGCCCTCGGCTCGCCGCTGGCTGCTCCCATGTCGGAATCGGGAGGCCATGCCTCTCCGCTCTTTCACGGGCCCTCTGGACGGCCGTTGACGGCGTACATGTCACGACGTACATGTCACAATTTTTACGGTAATAGTGGTCGTTTATCGTTGTAACACAGTAACATTGCGTAATACCAATCTTAATATAGAACTAGTGCATGAAACGGCGCAAACGCACCATGAGCGGGCATTTAAGCCATGCCGTACATGACATGCGTTCCATAATTTGCATGTAAGGACCTGCTTTTAGGAGCTAAGCTCCTTAGGGTGTGGGTCGTTCCCTCCTCCTCCGCCGTAGTAGTATGTATGTAGCCAGCCACCTCTAGTTCATGAATTGCTCAACAGATGGCGTTGTGTGTATATGTCGGTTCAGACAATGTAGCTGGTCTACGAGGAGACATTGTACGGCTGTCGCGAACAGGTTAATTCACCTCAGCGTGTGTGTGTATATCTACCTAGGCTGTGGGACAAAGGTTTTTTTATTTTTTATTTATTTTTTTTCCTTCTCTAAGGCACCTGAGCTCACGCGCTAGCTGGGTAAGGGGCTGGGTAAGGCGGTGTGGCCTCTCCCCCTTACACTCTCTCAGCAATCATGTGATGACGTCGGGGAACGAGATTCTGCAGACGCATGCTGAACCAACGCGTTGTATCCTAGTCAGAACGCGCTGGCACGCGCTACCACGTTCGGGTCTGCGTGTGTATATGTGTATATGTCTGCGTGTGTATATGTCGGTTCAGACAATGTAGCTGGTCTACGAGGAGACATTGTACGGCTGTCGCGAACAGGTTAATTCACCTCAGCGTGTGTGTGTATATCTACCTAGGCTGTGGGACAAAGGTTTTTTTATTTTTTATTTATTTTTTTTTCCTTCTCTAAGGCACCTGAGAGTTGCCCACCCGCTACAAAGGGCATAGCCACAATTCATCATCATCATCATCATCTTGGAAATAATATCACTAGATGGCGTTAGTGGTTTTAGTGGGATGGTGCTAGTTTTAGGGACAGACAGACAGACAGACAGACGGACGGACGGACGGACGGACGGACGGACGCTTCGCCCCACTCATCATTCACTCCGTGGATATGCTGTAATTTTTTTTATGTTCGTCATACAGTCATGTCACGTCATATCACATTTGGTATATAGCCAGGAAACGAAACGGCTGCGAGCACGCCATGAGCGTGGCATGTAAGTCATGCCGCACATGACATCCGTGCCATAATTTGCATGTAAGGATCTGTTATTTGTGTTCGTCATACAGTCATGTCACGTCATATCACATTTGGTATATAGCCAGGAAACGAAACGGCTGCGAGCACGCCATGAGCGTGGCATGTAAGTCATGCCGCACATGACATCCGTGCCATAATTTGCATGTAAGGATCTGTTATTTGTGTTCGTCATACAGTCATGTCACGCCATATCAAATTTGGTATATATCCAGGAAACGAAACGGCTGCGAGCACGCCATGAGCGTGGCATGTAAGTCATGCCGCACATGACATCCGTGCCATAATTTGCATGTGAGGATCTGTTATTTGTGTTCGTCATACAGTCATGTCACGGCACATCAAATTTGGTATATATCCAGGAAACGAAACGGCTGCGAGCACGCCATGAGCGTGGCATGTAAGTCATGCCGCACATGACATCCGTGCCATAATTTGCATGTAAGGATCTGTTATTTGTGTTCGTCATACAGTCATGTCACGCCATATCAAATTTGGTATATATCCAGGAAACGAAACGGCTGCGAGCACGCCATGAGCGTGGCATGTAAGTCATGCCGCACATGACATCCGTGCCATAATTTGCATGTAAGGATCTGTTATTTGTGTTCGTCATACAGTCATGTCACGCCATATCAAATTTGGTATATATCCAGGAAACGAAACGGCTGCGAGCACGCCATGAGCGTGGCATGTAAGTCATGCCGCACATGACATCCGTGCCATAATTTGCATGTGAGGATCTGTTATTTGTGTTCGTCATACAGTCATGTCACGGCACATCAAATTTGGTATATATCCAGGAAACGAAACGGCTGCGAGCACGCCATGAGCGTGGCATGTAAGTCATGCCGCACATGACATCCGTGCCATAATTTGCATGTAAGGATCTGTTATTTGTGTTCGTCATACAGTCATGTCACGCCATATCAAATTTGGTATATATCCAGGAAACGAAACGGCTGCGAGCACGCCATGAGCGTGGCATGTAAGTCATGCCGCACATGACATCCGTGCCATAATTTGCATGTAAGGATCTGTTATTTGTGTTCGTCATACAGTCATGTCACGCCATATCAAATTTGGTATATATCCAGGAAACGAAACGGCTGCGAGCACGCCATGAGCGTGGCACGTAAGTCATGTCATACATGACATACATGTTATGATTTTTATGTTAATACTTGTCATCTATAATTGTCACGCAGTAACATTGCATAATACCAATTTCAGTATATATCCAGTGAATGAAACGGCCGCACGCGCACCATGAGTGTGGCATGTAAATCATGTCATAAATGGCATACATGTCATAATTGTTAATACCTGCTATTTATGTTCGTCATACACTCTTGACAAGCCTCAATATTTTTGGTATACCTTAAACTAAGAAACGGCCGCGAGAGTGCTAATAATGTGGCATGTAGATCATACCGTTCATGACATAAGTGTCATGAGTTTCATGTTATGACCTGTCATTTATATTCTTCATGCAGACATGTCATGCCACAGCAACTTCGGAATTTCATACCTTCAAATCTGTATGCCATCTCGGACACTTTTCGTATGACATCACTCAACACATAGATAGCATATAAGTCATTGATTGTAATTAACCCGAACTCCTAATTAATGAGAACAATAAACAGTACAAACCAATGATATGAAATTGTTATCTACCACCTTATCGTAACTGTTCACATTGAAACACTATATGTACTGTACTACATATGTGCTTCTACACTGAGAGCTTCCCCCATAAGTTTAAATTAAATGGTTAATATTAAATGGTTAATATATAAATATTTATTACGGTTATGAAATTCCTGATGCTTCATCCACATAATGTACGTCACATCTGCAGACTTTTGCTGAGTTTTTACCATGATCAACGTCCACTTTCTCATCGATTTACCGACAGGTGATTCTTTTACCCCTGTAATGCTGCTTTCCTGCACTATCGATTTGGAAAAGCTCTTCAGGAAAAAAATCCACCCAGCGTAATCCCACGAAATTGCAAACACAAAGACAGGTTGTCCTACCGTACATGCCACTAGAGTGCAATTAGCGAATACGTTATCGTTGCGCTACAATTAGCTTTTCAAAAATCACCCCATACATTTTCAATGGATGCACAAAAGTGTCTCGGGAAAAAAATCCAGCCGGCCGATTAAAACTAATCGCGTTGTACCACATAAGGAGGTTGTCAGCATTAAGTGCCTGAAGTGCAATTATCCAAAAATCAGGCATT
This sequence comes from Rhipicephalus appendiculatus, assembly GCA_030522465.1. Lineage (NCBI taxonomy): Eukaryota > Metazoa > Arthropoda > Arachnida > Ixodida > Ixodidae > Rhipicephalus > Rhipicephalus appendiculatus. Next base: position 14,062 of record JALIZH010021260.1, on the reverse strand, counting down.
GCTCAGTAATCATTTTTTGAAGAACGCTCCCCATAGAGTTACGCCCAGCGCTTCCCCTTGGGGTCGGCTTTGCCGCACTAGTCGATGTCCCAGATTGCTGGACATGCAAATCTGACGGTTGACAAGCAGATGCTGAAAGCCCTCGATGACGCCTTCAAAGTCTGCGGGTGTTCGATGCCGACAGAACTAATGACGCTGGAGAGGGGCGGAACTGTGACGCGCTCTTCTATCACGTTCAGTGCATGGTTCCCAGGTGTCGCCTGGGTAGGCAGCGCTTTTTCTGAGGTTAGTGTTATCGACTCTGACCTTAGGTCGACCATTATGAAAATGACTCTTGATTTTCCATTGCTGGACTATGATCGAATTATTACTTTACTTTGAACTTTATTTCCAACACAAAAAGTTGGGGGTTCCCCAGGAAAAAAAGCTGTTAAAAACAGGTTGAAGGGACCTGGGGGGACCGTACAGACAGCAGCGAATAAAAAGTCGAGTAGTATAACTAATACAACTTGATAAGATATAATAGCATCGGTACACAGGAAAACAAATATAAAAAGATACAACATAAATGAACAGATACAGCGAAAGTGAATATTACTGGGAAATGCACAAGAAATTAAAATGCACCCATACAGTTATAAAAACTGCACATTCCGAAGATGCAAACGTTAGAACATAAAAAAGAAGAAATGTTCGGAAATGCAAGAATAATGGCACAGTGACAATAAATGAGATCATGTTATAACGGCTGTACAGTTATTTAATAGGAAAAGTCTTATTTGTTTTTTAAATGTGTGGCGGGGGGATATCAAAATTGATTTGTGAAGATACACGATTTATTAATGGAGGTCTCTGATAGGTGAGGGCTGACCTTCCGTAATTTGTAGGTGTTCGTGGTATTGGTGTCTGAGTATAACGTAGGGGATAACGTCCTGATGTTGCATGTGCCATGTCTATCAGATTATGTTTTTGTATGTGCAGGAGGAGTTTATAGTCATATAATTTACTTGCTTTAAGCAAATTATGCTTAATAAATAAAGGAGTTGTTGGTAAGTCTTTTGGCTCCCCAAAATAATTTTCGAATAGTCTGAGCACTTTCTTTTGCATTGTTTCCAGCTTGTAATTTGTAGTTGTTGTGGTACTCCAAACAAGTGTGCAATAAGATAGCCGGGAATAGGATTGCGCGTAATATATCGCCTTTTTTTAGATGTAAAGGAATTAAAGCAGACAGTTTATATATTATACCGACGGCTCTGCTTAGCTCTGAAGTTAGTTTGTTGATGTGCGTATTCCACGGCATGCTTTCTTAAACTACACAACTAAAAATTTCAGGCATTTTACACGGTCTAAAACGGTGCCCTGATACGTTAGCATAAGTTCAGTGTCACAGCGCTTATTAGCGGGCTTAAAAATAACGTAATTAGATTTCTTTATATTTAAGGATAATTTATTTGCATGAAGCCAACCATCCAGCTGAACAAGATATTCGTTTATCGCTTTCTGCAGCTGAGTAAGTGTGTGCGCTGAAAAAAAAAAGACATTGGTGTCATCAGCGTACATTACTAACTTGGGAGAGTTAGGAATATCAAATAGGTCCTTAACATACAAAATAAATAACAGGGGTCCTAGGATCGACCCCTGGGGGCACTCCTTGTTTTTTTCGTGGTTGTAGGAGAGGTAACATCACCAATTTTGACACACTGTTTTCTACAAGCAAGATAACTCTTTAAAAGATCTAGGGCGACGCCGCGAATGCCATAATCATAAAGTTTCCGTAGCAAAATGTCGTGATTAACGCAATCGAAGGCTTTCCTTAGATCAATGCAAAGACCTACACTGTAAAGTTTGTCTTCAATGTCATATAGTATTTTATCCTTCACATGTAACAAAGCTAGCTCAGTGGTTTTCTTTTAAAGACGATAGTCTTTCTTGGGATACCTAAACGGAGAAATTTTGGTCTGTCTGTCTGTCTGTTTCTCTGTTTGTCGGCACGTCGCACGATTCAGCTAGCTGGCCAAAGTTTAACCCCCCTGCCTTACGACCTCCAATCTTGACCGAAAGGCATGTGTTCATACGGGTGAGCGTGGGCAATTAAAAATCAAATATTACGCATACCTGAGGCACAAAATCAATACCTTAGTACTATTCACAGTGTTCCTTTAAAACAAAATCTATAGATACGTAATTGTAAAGATCCTAGTGTTTATTACGCGGCGCTGAAAATGCGCCGCTGTGTACAAAACAAGTCTCCGCCCAGTGATTTAACTTCGACGCTGTGGTGCTGCCACCTGGCAGCAGCATAGTTCAACACAAGCCGATGTTCCCCGGTAGCGCTGTAGATGGCGTCCTCTTCTGTTTTATCAATGCCAGCCAGATGCGGCTGATTCATCGTAGAAGAGCGCTGTCTCAGGCAAGGCAAAACATATATGGCCGCTTGATGAAATACGACCCACTCTACAAGACATGATCAGAGAACGCAGAGAAAAGACCGACGACCAAATTTCAGCGGAGAACCGCCGGCGTCCGTCTAAGCGTGCCCGGAAAACGTCCGAAAAACGAGCCCAGCGGCTAGCCCAGCTATTAAATTGTGGTACTCATGCCACTCATGCAGTGCAGTCGGCAAAAGACTATCGTCTTTCGACGACATTTGCAGCGAAGCACGCAGATACGCGGCCAATTTTTTTTCTGGAAACCATACTGTGCATCGTTTATAATTTGGTGCTTATTTATGAAATTAACAAGACGCGTGTTGATGACATTTTCAAATACCTTAGATAACACGGGTAGCACCGAAATGGGTCTGTAATTGCGTATATCACCAACAGCACCTCCCTTATATACTGGGCATATGCGAGCAAGCTTCAGATCTAAGGGGACGATTCCAGTTTCAAGCATTCTGTTAATAATATGTGTTAGTGGTGAATATTTAAGAGCCGCAACGTATTTACTAGGTAAGGCACATAACTCATCAATTCCTGCCGAAACATTGTTTCTAATTTTGCCCAATAATTTTTCTACCTCTTGCGGGCTTATCGGGAATAAACTAATTCAGTGTAGCAGCCTTTCACGGCTATGTATGGAAACATGACTGGATTAAAAACTGAGATTTCTTTGAAATTCACCCACATGCCTAAAGTATTCGTTCATTTCTGTGAGTGCTTCCAATTCCGTTTTGCCATGGGCAAAAGCTGCAATGCCAATACGACGTTTTACTTTCGAGTTGTTAGATAAATACTTTACTTCGTTCCACAGCTTTCTAGGTTCATTAAGTATGCTAGCAAAAAGCGTTTGATAGTAGCTGGTTTTAGCCTTTTTCAAATCGGCATTTAACTTATTACGGTATGTTTTTAAATTCGCTAAGTACAGCAGCGTCACGTGTCTGTACAAATGCATGATACATTCTGCTGTTATGCTTTGTTCTTTTGTACAAACATCGACTAATCGAAGGCTTGCGAATGTTTTTTCTTCCTGCGGAACGGAACAAGTGGGAAGTGTCGGTCATAGATAACCTTAAGTGCTTCATTAAAAAGATTGTATGCTTTATCAGGGTCTTTTTCTGCGTAAACAAAGTTCCAGTTTGTAGTTTCCAGCGCATGATAAAATTCGTTAAGCTGATCCGCGTTCATTCTACGATAACATGGCTTTTCGTTGGAGTCGCGCCTGTCACTGTCAAGTGGTAAAAATGTGAAGATGGGCAGGTGATCGCTTGCATCAAGTGATAATATACCACTGATGCAATTTTGACTGGGGGCGTTTGTGATACTTTTATCGAGCAAAGTGGTACCATGGGCGGTAAGACGAGTAGGTTGTGTGATGACATTGGAACAAGCAAACGAGTCTAGAATAACTTTCAGGTGCTCACAAGATGCATTCCCACTGAGCATGTCAATATTTACATCGCCCATGATAAGAAATGGACGGCGCATCACATGGAGTTGGCGCAGTAGCTTTGCTATAAAAGCTAAAAATTCAGACTTATACCCAGTGGGAGGTCGATGAATCCTTGCTACTATTACATTTTGCACACACATTGTAAGACACTCTATATGAGGCGTGATAGAGGTCAAGTCGTCGATAACGTCATGATTGAGATATCTTTAACATACATACTGATACCATCACCCCGATTTGAAGAACGAACAATGCCATTGTGAACATAACTGGCGAACTGTGGTGGGCTATCTTTCGGAGACAGCCAAGATTCCGTAAAACACAAAACATGAAATTTACTCTCAAAACGATTGAGCAACAGGCTGATGTCATCCGTTCTATTTCTACTGCTGCGAGCATTTAGATGAAATGCAGCGAACCGTTCAGACAACACTTTTAAGATGCATAAGAGATTATCTTGGTCATAATATTGGCAATCTGAAACATTCACCATCTTGGCGCAGTTAAAACGGCTCAATTTCTCAGAGTTAATTATTAATGCATCTAATCTATATCTTCCCGACAACAGATTTCAAGTCTCTCCGATGCCTCTGATTTTCTCGCGAACATTTTCCCTCCTTGAGTCCAGACGAATCGCCAGCCAACTTCCCGTTTTTGCCACCGCAGCACCAAGCAACTGCTTACCCTGACGGGTTAAGTTTTCATATACAAAGATTGGTGCTGAAGTCTTGCGACTAATTTCTTTAGCCGACGGACTCACTTTTCTGGCTTTCATGAGAACGGCATTCCGTTTGTCGCGTCGCACAAGACGTGCGATAATGCTCCTAGTTCCTTCCTTAGATATATCCATCCTGTGACAGGTGTCAATATCAGATTCCGTGACCGGTTTCTAGATTGCAGCGCCCAAAAATTTCACAATCTCAAAATGGCTCTCCTTCATTTGGTGCACCTTTAATTTCAAGGTTGTTTGTACTAGTATATTGTTCGAGCTCTTCCACTCTTATTTTAGCTGTCGATTTTTACAGCGAAAGCTGTATATGGCTAGGACAAACGAAAAAGCGCTCGGCATCTGCATCACGAGCGGTCTCCATTGGCTGTGCTATAAGTTACGTCGTTCTGAGCGTCGTACCCAAGCGCGCGAGCTTGGCTACGACGCTTGCAAGGTCAAACGCTTGCAGCCACGGCGCGCCCTCTGGCGCGCCGAAGAAACGGCGTTGCGGGCAGAACAGCGTCGACGTGATTGCGGGAGCCCGTTCGCCTGGGCGAACGCCCACTTTGGGCGAGAGTTTCTCCAGCGGCACTTTGTCTTCGGCTGCGACGTCTGTGACCGCCTGTGGTTCGACCACAACCTGGCAACGATAATTGTGGAAGGCTTCAGTGCACCGTCGGGTTGAACCCACTGCTAAACACTGGGGCTGCACATTTCAGCTTCGCTGGTGAACCATTTGTACGGAGTGCTTGGGCGGTGATTTTTTTCTGTCACTAGTTTCTCGTTAGCTTTCCGTGTTGTTACTAGTTCCTCGCGCAATGCTTTTGAGTTCTTGCGAGAGCAAATTGACATTGTCACAAGTCTCACTACAGTGGTCAACGCTCTGTTTGAAACCACGGAGCTCAGCCCGGATTTGTTAATATCCTTCGACATGTCAAGAAACACAAACACAGTAGTTTGGCAGCAGCGCAAAAGTCAAAACTCTAATAGTTTTAACGCAAGTGGTACAACGCTCACCTGCGCGAAAAAAATATACAGTATCAGGCGATGTGAAGTCGATGTGCACTGCCGCCAAACTGAAGAACAGCCGGTGGATGGTCGGTTTATATATGCAGGGTCAAGAAGCCGCGTGGACATGCGCAGGAGCAGTCACCACCAACAGCTGGTGTGGCCGGCAACCGATGGATCCGATCCTTTTTCCGCTTCAAAGGGCAGTTTCGCTGTGCACACATCGAACAGGCTGCGTGAAAAAAATATACAGTATCAGGCGATATGAAGTCGATGCGCACTGCCGCCAAACTGACTTATAGATTATCAATGGTTCCGCAAAACTCATTGACTTGCTTCAATATTTCGTCAACAATATTTCTGTTGGGCATTTTGCAATAAAAATTTCATTGACTCATTTCTATGGAAACACCATTGAGGAAATTTCCTCAGCAATATTTCTGTTGAGTAGTTTGCAATAAAAAATGTCATTGACGCAGTTATGTCGAAGTACCATCCAGGAATTATTGACTGCGGATGCAACTATCCGTGCGACCTAATGTAGTTAACGCGTCATTAACCTCCGCTAAGCCCCATTTATTTCAATCAGTGCCATCTCACCAATTTCGATACACTAAGTCCGTCCAGGATACGCACACGCACACGCATGCACAAAGACACACACGCACACACACACATGCACACGCAGGCACGCACGCACGCATGCATGCATGCGCTCGCGGATTGGTTGAACAATTCGGCGGTGGTCCAGCATTGGTGAAAGTTCTGGTACTGACGAAGTCCATGCCGCGGCCAAAACGTTCACAAACTAGTATAATACACGCAGTTTTCGTAAGGGCGCCGTTTCATTTCTCTAACTATATGTGCACCGGACCTACAGAACTTCCTCCCACAATTAACTTTTAAACTCCACGTTTCTTTCACAAACATTCTTCGTGGTTCTCTATTATCGACCGACCCTATCTTGTGAAACCTGTACCTCGCGCTACGACTCATAAATGAAGATAGGTTGGGCGTGCAGGCGTGGTTTGAACATTGTCAAATTCTATATGGTGTGCGTCAGGGGCGTAAGTATTTTTTGAGGGCATTTGGGGGGTGGGTTCAACTGCCCTTGTACATGCGTGTGTTGGCGTGTGCGCGTGTTGATATACGGATGCAATGGTGAAAAATGTTGGGGGGGTGTTGAACAGCCCCCCTCCCTCCCCCTTTGGTCACGAAAGCCGATGGTGTGCGTGTCGTTATCTTTCATGGTTATTTACCACTCCGAGAACAGTTTTTGCGTATGCGCGGGTTCTTTGACTCTGACTTTTATGGGAGCAAAGATGATGCAAAAACACATCGAAAACTTGTAAATATTGTCTTGTATTTATAGATAGGATATTTAACAAACACAGTAACTCGCAAAAGATAGGAAAATCCCTGCAAGCACTTTGTGCCCGTTCCGCCTTTTTTTTCTTCAATGCCAAGGGCAACGTATTTCATGGAAAACTGTAAAGCGCTACTTCGAAGCGGAACAACAATCACACTGAACACAGGACAACAGCTTTTTTTCAAGACATAAGTAGAAGAATTCAGTATTTTTATTGCTGTTACTATTCAGTATACTGGCTTTCTGTTCAAATGTAAACAAACTTGCCCAGAAACGAAGTTTGTTAAACCATATTTTTTCGATTAGCAGTCACCCTTCTATAAAGATTTTCTTCTGCTTTTATTACGACGACATCCAATGTACTTTTAAATAATGTTTCAGCGGGCGATTTGAGATTCATAGTATGTATTATACGAACTTCCTTACATGTGCCACTTGAAATATATCAATTAAGGCTAACAAAGTACATCAAATAGAAAAGTTGCAGCTGAATCGCCATTGTCACCATCAATGCCTCACGCTTAGGGAGAATAAGGGCGAGGAATTGATGGTGAAATTGATTCGTTGCTCAATACGAACATGTATTAACTGGTACTGCGAACACTTGTGAAAAGGTGCGGGTTTTCTACGTTCCTTTGTTTTACACGCGCATGGACGCACACTTTTAGCCAGCCGTAAGGACAACAGTTGTTAGTGCTAGCAGTAATTAAAACGCACACCTCGTGTACAGACGCTGTATATGTTTAAACAACAAAAGCGCAGTAGTCGTATTCAGTACCGAGCTGACGCGACCAAAAAACAACGGTCGGTAAACAATTTTAAAGTCTTAACACCAGATAGGCAGGAACAAGGTATAACAAAAAATAAAGCCATAACTTTAGCAATAACAGGAAGGTGTAGCCGACGGACGAAAGAGAACGCTACCAGGCAGGGTTGCCGTTGGTGGCTAAATTGCGCCAAATTGGCTACTTTTGGACCCCGTTGGGGACGAAAATTTCCAGTTGGCGCCATGACTCTTTCTTAAACTTCTGGTTTTACTTATTCAAAATTGTTTTATTTATTCATCAATGGTAAAGACTCTTTTGATAATACCGCTTCTGTTCTATTTGGCGAGAAATTCGGTGTTAATATGAAATGACCTGGTTACTTTGGCTACTTTTGGCGTGAGTTCTGGCGCCTTTTCATGTCCACCCAACGGCAACCCTGCTACCAGGCTAGCTAGGCCAACGCAGTTCAAATCGCCCGCTGAGCGAGAGCCAATCAGTCCAAACCAGAGAGCGCGCAAGCGCAGTCGGTGGGGTGACGTTCAGGCTTGTCCGGACTCGTTGAAAAAAAAAAGAACACTCTCGCTGCGAACAGAGTGTTTGCTTCGGGTACGTACTTTTACCGTGTTTATCAACATTACGCGTGGTTATCGTCGTGGAATGGACACGTAGTACTGCTTACATTGCGTGTTGGTACGTACGGGTGGTTCGGGTTGTTGTTTGACACGGAATCGACGGCGACGATGCGTCGTCGTGGGCCCAAACAACGGACGCACAGCCGGCGCAGCTTTGTCTGAACGGGATCGCAAGCGCGCCTTTTGACGACACTCACAGCAGGGGATGCCACATTTCGGTGAGTTCAAAAATGATGTCAAATCGCGTAACTGAGTTACATTAGTGCGTGACGACTTTTATGCAGGTAAGAGTGCCCGGGGCGGCGAGTTACCCCAGCAGGGATGCTGTGCAAGATAAAGTGCCTGATACGGAAGTATGCATTGTACTAACATCTTTGCTTTCTGTGCTTGGCCGTGTGTGTTGCCGTATGCGTTGATTGCAGCTGTAAACAAGCCGACGAATGCACTTTCCATTAGCGATTCTGTGCTCCTGTCATGCAAGCCTTGCATTGCTGAGCCGTTATTCCTTGGTTGTGTACAGTGCGAGATCGTCGCCTGAAGCGGCTTGTACAATGCCTTGTCGCCGTAAAAGTGGGTCTGCTTTTAAACGTACCGATAGTTCCACATGCACTTGACGTTATAGTTCAATAAGCATGGGTATAATGAACTAACGTGCAAAGGTAGACGGGGACGTAGATAGAATGACACAATGCTGTCATGCATACGCTACGCTGCTCAGAGCATGCCTCAGGTTGCATCGCCGTCTGCCGTGCTGCGTCGCTTTTGCAAATAATTAGCAAGATTGTCCATTGGATAATATAATAATCTGGCTGCGTAAAGTCGCTGCTCGTAGCACTTAGATGTGTACAAGAAGCCCACTGGATGCCGTGCATTTGTGTGAATCGCGCTGTAGATACAAGTAGTAACAGGAAGTACCACACATGCAGTGGCGTAGCCAGGGGGTGGCACACCGGGCCCGTGCCCCCATCGAAATTTTTTTCGCCATGGCATACAGAGCGAAAAATTACCATTTCAAGGAGGTGCCCCCCTAACCTTCCGAAAAAAATTTTGGCTACGCCCCTGCACACATACAACTGTAAACTTATTTAGTGGGAAGTCGCACAGCGTGCATGTAGCGTGTGTTTTCTTTTTTGGACATGACAGATTTTTCATAATCGTTGTATGACAGTCGGGCTCCTGTAATTTTCGGACAGGAACTCTTAAGTGGAGGCGTAAAATCTTTGCCGTAAGCAAAATTACATTGACGCCACTAATCGTTTATCCACTATTTAATTAATGACATGAGGGAAGTGGTTGATGTTAGAACCGACATAGTGCGCGCCAGGTTTATGCCATGCCAACCTTCTTTTTTTTCCTTTGAAATCACGAAAGTTGCGTGTAATCCGAGATGTTCAACTTCGAATTTTATGGGCAATATCGAGACTAGGAGCGCCTGGCGCGCCGGCCAACGTGGCGCCTCTGAACTACACGTGACGAGGAAGTAACGACATTTGAAGAAAACTTGGTATAGTTGCACTCAAGTCAGTAATTAAAAGCAGTTGACGAGTTCTTGATGTTTAGTGTCAGTTCAAGTTAAGCTTATTAAGGCAAGTACATGCTCTGCTTGTTGCTGTATTAGAAAAAGTTGGGTCAGACATTCATCTTGTATTTTCATATTTTCTTTCTGGTTCAAACACAAATTCTTGTAACAGTGAAGTAGCACTGTTGCAACAGCTTCTTATCCCAAATGATTTAGGCTCTGCTGGTCCATTGAAACACTACTTGATTGTGTTGTACTTGTACAGTTTTTGTTTTCCTTGGTGCTTTGATAATGAAGAAAGAATGAAATGGGGCTCTTATTTGCAAGATTCAATAATAAGAGGTACCATTCCGTGAAACTCGAAACAATGCTGCTTTTGTTTATCTAGTTATCATAGAACGCGATTTGTGATTTGTGATCTGGCGTCCATAAAGCACTGAGAAATTGAACAAACAAAAGTAAAGGAATAGATCAAGAGTTCATTTTCTTTGTTAGACACAACCTGAAGAAGGTATAGGGGAGATCATTCGTAGTTTTTAAATGTAGTGTTGTAATATGACATAAATTGAAGTGTAAATAATGTGGAGAAAAACGCAACATACTGCTGCCAGGGCCTGAACCTACAACAAAGTATTGCATCTGATACTCCACCACTCTAGCTACTTCATAGTCGCAGTGATGCTACCGAGGTTTTCTGATTTGGAGCAATTTTTGGAGCAGCAAAAATTTCATTTTGGAGCACTTTGGAGCAGCAAAAATTTCCATTTTGGAGCACTTTGGAGCAGGTAATTTAGCATCTGGGAGCACTTGAAGTGCTCCCAGATGGAGCAACTAACATCCCTAGAGTACACTGGAGAAGGAAGTTGCATTTACATTCAAGGACCTGAATAATTATTTTGGGGCTCTTGTGAAGAGCTAGAAATATTTCAATTCATTGCAAATCTCAAGGAACCAATCATCTCAGGAACACTCCCTATTTCACTCGATGATGCAGAAATGAGGGCGTCATGCGGTTGAGCATTTTGGGACAACTTGTTCAGCGATTATTTTCGTGGCATATAAACACAATACCGGTTCAATAAAATCGTACTTCATGAAATAACATTCTAAATACATGTATGTGATAATCAGCAGACATTGTAGACAATGGCTGCGACGTACAACAATGCCTCAACGCTAGAGACACACTGTCCCAAATGCATTGCCCTAAGACAACTCCAAGGAGAAGGAGAGGTTCTTTTTCTTCACGATCGATTATATTGCTGGGCGTGACATGACGTCACTTAGCTAGCCTCATAAAGCCAACCTCCTCCGACACTCCTTTCGCTCTCTCTGAGGCCTCTCTGGGCTGGAGCAAGAGCATTCTCACAGTGCTTCCGGACTATCGTATGCGCATGCGCAGGGCTGCCCCGGATATGGAGATCCGCTTCAATCGAGCTTCCGCGAAAATATCAGGAAGTTCGTTCAACGATGGACTACATGATTTAACAAACTTTGTTGTTCCTTTTGCAGTGAAGTTGTATATGGCTAGGAAATTCTGTTTGTACACCGAAAACCCCCGTGTATTGCCCTCTAGAAAACATAGCAAAAAAAAAAGATTAAAAAAATAAAACTCACTGGGTACCTTATGCATTCGCCTAAGACGACTCGAAGGCGACAGCCATTTTGTTTTTATTGCGATAGCAATTATATGGACATTCTCGACTTTTGCCGCCGCCGTCATGTTTTGTGTAATGTCCAAATCGACAACACCCCCCCCCCCCCCGCGCATCGTACGTTTTACACTCGGGTAAAAGCGCGCGAGCGGGGGCGACGAACGCGGCTGAAGCAGAGATAGAGAGAGCCGACCTATCTCCGTTGCACGGAGGCGCATCCGATAACATCACCGCGCGTGCCAGGCCTGCCATCGATTGCTACTCAAACAGAAAGGAACGCCCCACCCGTCTTCAAAGCGCATGAAAGAACGCAAAGGGAGGGGCGGTGGTGGTGGGGGGGGGGGTTGTGTCGCTAGAGCAGCAACACTGAACTTTGACTTTAAGGGCGTGGTCGCGATCGCTCGCGCGCGCTGTTTTGGCAGGCATCACAGACGGCTCGTGTACCCTTCTACGTGTTGTGTTCTCAACGCGTACAGACAGTGCGAAAAGTGCTTCTCTCCCTGGAGCGGCCACTGAGCTAGAGTGTAGTACACTGTAACTGAGCCTAGATACGCAAGGCGGCAATACCATCGCCACGCCATTTTCGATGTCCGTTCGTACGCGCCGTTCGTGCTGCACGTGCAGTCGCGGCCACTGTTCGATGTAACACGGAGCGGGTGTCCGCGCTCCGCTGAGCGCCACAACGGGCGCCGCGCGAAGTATTGCGGCGCAAGCGCAATCAGTTCCAGAGGCAGATTCAGCTGCGCGTCGTCTGCTCAGACGACGCGCAGCTAAATCTGCCTCCGCTGAGCGCCTGGCCGCGCTCAGCGGAACGCGGCCATGCGCGCCGTGTTGCATCGAACAGTGGCCGCGACTGTACATTGGCGTGCAAGAGGTGTTCCGGAGGTCTCTAGTCATCCAAGTCGCCGTACGGGTCTCGAGCACAGCGCGTGCAGAAAGCTTTTAGCGAGTGTGCGGACTCTCAAAATGGCGACCCCGCCGCTAGCGCTTCTCGCGGATGACGGCAAGCCTTGTTTCGTATAACAATACAATTTGTTGGTATCGCATTCACTGCTTCGAGCTTAAGCGAAACGAACAAATTGTATTGTTACACGAAACAAGGCCAGCAGCAATTTTGGACCCGATCTCGCGTAACTAAACAGAACGCTGGTTAATGGGAATATGGCCACTCCAGGTGCCGAAGCGGTTTTCGTGTTGTCAGTTCTTTAAACACGCGTTTAAGGAACTGACAACACGAAAACCGCTTCGGCACCAGTAAGCGTTGAAAGCACAGCAAGATTACGAGCAATCTCATCATGCCTCGATATAGCGCGCGCCAGCGACTGCACCCTTCGAGCGACGCAGCCATGTCACGTCTATTTCTGGACATCGCACAATGAAATCTGGGAACACCATAGGAATAGGTATGTTACGCCTGCGCCCCTTGCTTTCCAGGATCAATAGCTGATGGTTAAAAAAAATATAAAATCACGGTATCGCATTCATATAATAAAAGAACTCGTTGTTGGGCTAGTTGGTTGCTGATTTCCAAAAAATAATTAGAGGGCAAACACACGGCACATTCACACACGCACACACCCAGGCACCAAACACGCACCTGAGTATGTGGGCGTGTGTGAATGTGCCGTGTGCTAGCCCTATAATTATTTTTTGGAAATCAGCAACCAAGTAGCCCAACAACGAGTTCTTTTTATTATATGAATGCGATACCGTGATTTTATAATTTTTTTAACCATCAGCTATTGATCCTGGAAAGCGAGGGGCGCAGGTGTAACATTGTACCTATTCCTATGGTGTTCCCAGATTTCATTGTGCGATGTCCAGAAATAGACGTGACAAACATTCTGGTGGCACACGTGTAGTTATTAGTGAAAATTGGTTTAATTACGTGCAGTACGATTCTTGAAACGAGCCAGCAACAGCGTTTCTGGAACGGACGACATCCACCGATGAATCGCCGCCACACTCACAAGCTACCGATTGGCCAAAACGTCACGAGCCCCTGCGGAGAGCGTGTTTTGCTGTTGGGCCGACCTGCACAACAGAAGCTGCATCGGCACAGAGCATAGCATCGTGGATTACTTGGGACGCACGCGCGACTACTGTTTATTCAGGCGAATAATTCTTGGTACGTGATTGTGATTCTGGCCGCCCCGAGAACACGCTGCACATGTTTTTACGCGCCGGCGTAGCTATTACTGGTGATATACGATTCACCCCCCCCCCTCCCCCCCCCCCCAAAAAAAAAAAAAAATCCGAGACTTTGGCGCAGTTTGGCGCAATTTCCGTTGGTATTATCAGGATGGCGCAGTAAATCTGATTTGGCGCACTTTGGCGCAGTTGGCGCAGGAGTGGAATCACTGTAGTCGCTCTCTCATCCGCCCAGTGGGCACCTCTGTGTGTGTAATCCCGGCAGTGCCACACCAGCATTCATAGCCATGGTGGTATCGCGTAGCCCGTGATCTGTCTACGAACTGGTACCTCAAATGCTACCTGAGGGCATCATGCTTGC